>JALLPC010003675.1:0-10340 GCA_036940045.1 Stephanocyclus meneghinianus | reverse complement strand
TTTACACACTCTCGGAACATTTGCTGTGTCCTTCTCACCGTAAAATACGGTAATTATGTTTGTACTACACCTACGGTAGCTGAGGCGCGCCACCCCAGGGGGTACGATATTGTACTGATACCCTGGGGGGTTATTCAAAAGATTAGGGGGGTACACTTCGTGGCAACCTCCCCTGTAAGCGATTTGTATTCGTAGTCAATGAATGGGCTTAAGTGTCCCCTCATCGAAGTTATTAAGCCCCTGTTATCACCCCAAATCGAAAAAACTGGGGTAAGGAAAAATGGAGTCTTTGCTTTGATATGACACTATATGCTCACTTCTATCGCGTCGACAGGGCTGGCAGGAATAAAGATAGACAATAAAATGTAGAGAACGAGACTCCACTTTTATCGCAGTACAATGTGGTGCCATACCTATCTCTAGTCCTTGATCATCAGCTACAAATTCAGACACTCCACTTTTTTGTCACAGGTTTCATGAGAGAGATGTGGCTTAAATTAGGACACAACGACGTCTTAGGGGGGGGGCTTCGACTGGCTGCTCGCTGGGTGCTGTTGTAGGTAGCATGTAACTGTATGTAATACCTGCAAGCAGGAGCCCTGTGATCATAATATATTATTATAAAATACTTCGAACGTACTATGCGTGTTTACATGACTGTTCAACATGGCGGCATCTCACGGCTACATGTCGTCGCCTCGTTCTCGAAATTACGTCGCTTACACGGACTACAACAACAACGAATGGCAGAAATCTCTGAATTCTTCCTCTGCATTGACGCCGCAGCCAGAAGATTGTCCCCACTGCTTAAATCTGGGAGGAACGATGGCACGATGCGGGTATAGCAATGGCAGAAATTATGATGAGCCTAAATCTATCAATGGGCATCGAATGCCATTTGTCAGCCAGGCTACATACCTGGATGGGGGTGAAATTGACATTGTAACTGAAATCACTGCTTATCATAAGGGTCATTTTGAATTTAAGATCTGCCCCTTGAGCTATCCTAATGAAGTTGCCAGCCAAGATTGCTTCGATGGACATCCTTTGACGTTTGTCCAAGATCTTCTTTATGGTGCTAGCAGGGACAAAATGTATCCATATAGAGCCTACTTGGCTGGGGATTATAAGAGATTTATCCATCGGATGAAACTTCCAGATGGAGTGACAGGAAATCACGTTTTGTTGCAGTGGCATTGGTTGACAGCGAGTGAGTGGAAATAAAGTTTGATCGCCCTCGTGATAGCACCAATGATGTGATCGTATCACGCATTTAATATGTTCGTGTTTCAGACAGGTAAGATAGGTGGCGACACAGTCCATGTTCAAACATGATAGATCAACTTTTGGATCTACATAGAAGGCTCATGACTCTGTCAACGTTGAAGCTGCTTTTATCCTGGATATGTCGAATATTATGATAATAATCCTACAGTGGAAGACAGTACCAGTGTCATTAAACGGTTAGAGGCGTGCCCTCAGTCATCAACAGACGGAAGAGGGTGAGTTGTTTCTTGTTTTGTCATCGAAAATCTCCATATTGTTTCATAGTAATCGGTCCGCTTGTGATACAGTGTGCCAGAGCAGTTCTGGAACTGCGCTGAAATCACAATACTTCCCAAGACCTCAAACAATCAACACTCCAAACACAATGGGAGCATTGGTGATAAGAAGGATAAGAAAGACAAAGACCAGAAAGGAAACAGCGATTCAATGCTCCCACAAGAAATAATTGACCACGAAAGTACTCATGCGCAATATGGACAAAACGATAAAAGCGAAGACAAAAAAGATAAAAAGAAAAATAAGGAAAAGACGGATGAAAAACTAACAGAAATAACAATTCATCACGAAAATACTCACATGTCAGAGTCACAAATATTCACTGAACATCAGAATGAGAGCAAAGAATCATTTCGAGAAAATGAGCAAAAAGATGGGGAAACTTATGTTTTAGTCAATGCAGTATATTCTGCTACTGTAAACAGGAAGACCAGGAACAAGAATATCAGATCCCGCCAAGTAATAGATATCAGCGGCGTGCCAAGAGTTCTATCTTTCATTACATTTGATCTTTCCGGGGAGATCGACAAAGTGAAGTTGTTGACATCTGCAACATTAAAAATATTTACGTTGACGAAATTGACAAATTCAACCAGAGTCACTGTACGACCTGTCATGGGGTCTTTCAATGCAAGCACGATTACTTGGGATCTTTCTTCAGGGGAACTCGGTCCAAGAAATACCGAGAGCAAAGGAGCGATGAACGTGAATTCCAATACCTGGATCAGTATTGACATTACTAATGCTGTTGAATGGAGCATTGGGAAAATTGCAAGCTCAGCCGTTACTCTTCGTTTGTCAACGAAGAACTCGCACACATTGTCGTTTGCCTCCCTTTATTATAGCGGAGGGTCGTATAGCCCGCAGTTAGTTTTGGAACCCAGAGAATCGTAAGCTGAAGCGTTATAATTTCTAATAGGAGAGGTGTTTTCCAAGGGAGAGCCTCTGAAACAAGCCAGTCTTTAACGTCGCTTCTAAACATCATGATGCACCCTCATCATTGACCACTCAGAATACTCGATTCAACAAATTCTCCTTAGTTTGTCACATCTTAAAGTTCGAAGATCCCTTCTTTGGGTGAATTGTATCTGTCCACGTGCGCGATGGGTTCGCGAGGGATTAACTATAGTTATGTCCAACCTCATACCTCGCAAGACTTTACCTGGGCAATGGCATCAAATCAATTGATTGCTGCGTTTCTTGAATCTAAGAAAAATTGTATCACACCACATCTGGCTAGGTAGTGTCTGCATAGTTTGTTTGTAATTTTAACGTTGTTCGTTTGTCGAACTTGATTATTCCTCTCTGCGAATAATTGAGGTTGCTGGGATCAGCACTCTTGCAATGGTTGTAGTCTCTCTGTTGTTTTAAAGTGGTATGGAAATACCTCACCTGTATTTGATTCTTTCTATTTTCATAACATGAAGTGGATTTATCTGCTGTTGGGTGTTGAAGTCGAGCATTCAGAGCATCGGCTTGGTAACATGGATAACTCGTTTCGAGGGCAAATTGTGATATCAATGACACTCCGGCTATCAAGACAATCAAGATAACTCCCATCCTGCAATTGAAAAGCGCGAGTATTTCTGTTGATTCAGGTGTGGAGATGAATGCATTGATACAAGCCACCTCGTAAATAAACTCTTTAAGAAATCGCAGTTACACTGGTATGGCGCTTCTCCACTAAAGACTGCTCTATCTCTAGCTTCTTTTTATTTACAACTCAGAAGTTTGCTTGGATATGAATTCATCGTTAAGCTGTGCAGTGTAAACCTTAATCAAGATAGATAATTGTACCCTCTTCTGGCGTACTCGTAACATAAGACTAGTTTGTGTTTATTTGGAGCAAGTATGTTTCACATACAAATCTTCTTGACCTTGTCACACAGATAACCAATGACAAGGCAATTGTCTGCGCTGGTCAACTGACGGCTTGCCATGAGCGAAACTAAGAAATCAAGTCAGCGTGACAAATTGTATCCTGCGCAAATATTAACATTAGAAATCTTGTGCACAAGGTCAAATGACTGGGCGTTGATAGGTTTCAGGTACACTTTCAAAGGATGTCTTTTAACACATTCTGCCATGTCTGCTGTAGAGACGAGACAATTCGGCAATCACTTACTACCTCGAAAATAGTGCTGCAATGGAATATTGCAATGCTTAATATTCAGATGTAGGCTTCTGCTAAGTGGGTAAATTTGTCACTGTTGGAATAATCAGCGTTAGTGTGATTTTTTTCTTGTTTTACTCTAAGTCATGAGACATTTTTGTGTCTCGAGCTGCACCACAAGGAATTACCATGGATTGCTGATGGGATTGGTCTTTGTGCTGTCACGAATGATTCTGATCAATTCCCAAGTCATTTATATAGTTCGGCACGAATTTCGATAGCGACGACCCAAGAGAATAATGTGGTGCCACATTCTTGATGTCGTGAAACAGTCTAAAAATATGATACAATCCGGGAAATTTTATGTTCCACTAAAAGTCAACAACCAACAGAAGTTGCGGCAATTTCATCCATAACAATCCATTGTCTTCTATCCCATCCAGCAGCAACAATTTTGATAGTAACGGGATAAATCATCTCGTCATACGATTTTTTTCTTCTCTGACTTTGTTCCAGACACATACACTCTCCAAATGCAGATTGAACCATGCGAAAATGATGTGATAGCTTTTGTGCCATTGTAAAAAATTCAGGAGACCCCACCTCCTGAACTAAATCAACGAGATCAGAATTCCAGACTTTGTTAGGGTCAAAACCAAACGTTAACTCTTTCGGAATTGATTCGTTTTCCCAACGTACAGTCATCCTTGCCATTTTTTGCCCCATTCCACTCAATTGAAATGTGGTGCCTTCAACAAAAGCAGCTTCAACGTCGGCGCGTGGGCCATTCTCCATCAACATGACTTTGGCAAACATTCGATTCTGCGACTCCTCAACTTTCTGATGGTGTAGTGAGGTATTGGACGAATAAAGATAAGCAATAACTTTTGGAGTGGACGATTTCACCGAACGAACCAATCTTTCTGCCGCCTTGAACAATCGTAAATCTTTTTTGTTGGAAGGATGGAGGAGTGTATCGAGAGACTGAAGTTGCGTGTGGAAATTAATATCTCTGCTCTGTAGAGAACATTTAAAATTAGGCGCAGCCCGCCGGAACGCTTCATAGTACACAGGATTCCAAGACTTTTCCACGTCAAGAGCGCCGTTTTCCGGCTTTAAATAACCGGAAACCACTTTTTTACTATCACTTGAAACGTACAACCAACGACCGTTCCCATTTTTTTCTTCGTGAATTACCAAACCGTCATGACCCAACAGAAATACTGCGAATTGTGCACGTCCTTCTTTCCATTCGTATTTGAACGGTGGCAGACGGTACAACCCTTCGATCGGGGTCAAATAACCATTCTCATTGGTTGTTGTTTGTTGGTCACCGCAACTTTTTTCTAGGTTGGATTGAGTTACCTGCTTGTGGAACGCGATGTTATAGTTTTTGTTGTTCTCTTTTTCCTCCACTGAGGCCTTCTCTTTAAATGACAAATGTTGACATTTCGCGATTGGTCTTGTGCAGCTGTCTGTAAAAAACGGGTGAAACGCCAAAATACCCCGTGCTGTCCCCCTTTTCCTGGGTCTGCTCTCCAAAAGTTGATTCAACAGCCCCTCCAGATTAGCGCTTATATTTACATGTGCGGGAAGCGCCCAATCTTCCCGTGCTATCCGATCGATTGTGGCTGCCACCCTCGCCATTTTCATTTCCTGCTGATTGCAACTCTTGTCGGTATTTTCGTTTTCCTTGTTGATATTAGAATTGATATTGTGACAAGATGGCAGAGCAAAGGGATTACGTCCCACTATCATAGTATACAGAAGACAACCTGTGGACCATATATCGGCTGGTTGTATGAACAGACGAATCAGTTTCTGATCAAGAAAACAAAGCTTTGGATGTATTAACCTTCTCACCTGGCTGTCCGTAGCCTGTCCAACAATGTGAATTGTCGAGTTCTTCCAGCAATGCACTACTATTATTCAATCCAGCTGAATTCTCAGTCTCCATTGCACCTCGCACCACCTCGGGTGCCAAACAAGAAGGAGTTCCGCACACAGTAGTCCGACACTCGCACCAATCTTCATCGTCGTCCATTCTAACAGCGAGACCAAAATCTCCGATTTTGAGAGTGAAGGATGTCAGCGGCGGCGGCTCATACTCCGTTTCATTCTTTGTGACGGCTCTGCGATTTCTCGCTCCACCAGATTGATTTTGCAATTGTTGATGTTGTTGCTGCTGCGAGAGGGGAAACAAATAAATATTCCCGGCCTTGACATCTCTATGCACGATTCCTTTGGAATGCAAATAGGACAATCCACTTAAAATGTGCATTGTCGCGTGTTTTATTTCGTCAGAGGGCAGAAAGGTTCCTTCGCGGCACAGCAACGATGGGGATCTCAGACTTGTTTGATTGACGATGCGTCTCTTGCGACTTTCCCGCACCTTCGTAAAATGAACCCCCAAGTCCCCCCCGGAGCAATACTCCAACACCATGGCCATCATTCTGCGCTCGCTGTTTGTGGCATTGTCGGTGGCCGTGTAAGAGAATGATTCTATGAATTGCACCACGTTTGCATGTTGAGAGGTGGAATGAATAGATACTTCTCTTCGTAGCAATTGAAGAAGGTCACTGTTCGAATCGGCTTCACGATTGCTTGGAATGCCAAAATGGCTACCACGAGCAGACAAATCGACGAGCTTTAAGGCATACACTCGTTTTTGTTTGCAACGAGCTAAGTGGACGGTGGCAAAGGAGCCGCGGCCTAGAACACGCCCAATCTCGTAATTGTGCTCCATGTGATGGGCCTTTGGATCCATGCTCTGCATGGGCTTTGATTTGGAGTTGAAATAATAGATTTCCGTCTTCTCGGGGGATCATCACGTGGACCTGCTGGAAGGCCCATGTCAAAAATAAATGACTGCCACTCTGCAATGCTACCTAATGCTAAATACGTTCAACATTGACTTGAGGCCATGTGTCCAGGCAACTAATTTTGCAGACCCAACGACAAAAAATGGGTTATGAGTATCTGTTTTTGGGGGTCTGGAAAAATTTGAGTTGCACGGCTCCGACTCCACCCGTTCAACTCGAATTTTTCCAGNACAAAAAATGGGTTATGAGTATCTGTTTTTGGGGGTCTGGAAAAATTTGAGTTGCACGGCTCCGACTCCACCCGTTCAACTCGAATTTTTCCAGACCCCAAAAAACAGACCCTTCTGTTTGCTTCCACGACATTCTCAATCACTGCATCAACCAATCGCTGACGTCACGTTATTTCATGCCAAATTGATCTAACGTTATCGCGATCCACCTGCGTGCATCCAAAATTTGTCTCTACCGTTGTCTGACAATGGCTGACACCGTCGCTGCTGCTCCCGCTGCCGAGTCACCTCATCAATTAGAGGGTACGGGATCCCCTGTCGCACGTGCGCCCTCAGCGTTGGAAGGATCCCCTGTCGCACGTGCTGCCTCGGTGTCTGAAGGATCCCCTGCTGCACGTGCTCCCTCAGCTTCAGAACTTTTTTATGTGTCACAGGGTCGTTCGTTGAAGGCCCTCATCATTCTCTGTGAGGGTTTACAGGACGAGACAGGAGCACCGCTGCTGGATATTTCACTTCCTCCATGGAGTTTAGTTGGGAAGGCTAGCACTTTTAAGCCAAATTCAAGTGATCTAAGGGAAGAGGTTCTTCGTCGCGCCGCTCTTGACAGTAACTTCTCAGTTCCTCCCCGTCCAAAGGGGTGGACTATTGGTCAGTGCAAGCAATGGCTGAGTGAGCATAAGCTTACTAGAGATGACGACATAGAGTTCATCACTCACACCATTGATGAGAGGAGACTTGTTGCCGATATGGCAGTAGCTGAGAAACAACAAGAATCACGAAGTTTGTCTTCTTCAGCAGCAAACTGGATCGGAAAGTATCCCATTCTCCGTCTGATTCATGCATTGGTAGACAATGATGAAATAAAAAGAGCCTTCCTAACGCGTCACGATCTAGCAGGTGGACGGATGGCTGTTGAAAATAGAAACACTGCTGAGACCCGGGCATCATCTGTTTGGCAGCTTCTTGCCAGTAAATGGAATGACCCCTTGTTTTTGCCAGTAACAGTTGCACTTCCAGATGTTCATTCTGACTTCTCTTTCCCTATTCCCTTGTCACATGAATCAATTAGTCATATGCAGACTGCAACTGCAGAGAAGTGCGAGGAGAAATGGCAGGCACTAAATTTACAGTTGAATCGGATTATCACAAAATGGGAACGCAGTGGTCAGGGCGATGGTGGATTCTTTGCTGGTAGTGATGGCAATTTTCACGAGTATGAGAATTTGAGTGATGAGGAAAGAGACTTTGAAAATGAAATGATTTCTGATGAAAATTGTTTTGGGTCTACAAGAAATTGTTCAAGATTGGCGCTTGATCAGAGAAAAAATTTCATTGATGGAAAATGTACCTATCTGTTGTATATGTGGGAGATGCTTGAACGCCATGATTTGCTGAGTTCCTCTATTCAACGTTCGAATGATGATGCATCCTCAGCTAATGGCAATTTTGGGGTTCCTTCAGTAATTCAACGCAAACGCTCTGTTGATGATGACCTATCAATTAACAGCTCAAAGGGTTCAAGCAAAAAGAGTAAGACTAATGATATTGGCATGTTGAGTGCTAGTATCCAAAAGCATGGGGAATCTCTCATTGAAGTTGCCAAAATAGCAGCTCTGCAGCAAGAAATGGATCGTGTGCAGGCACGAGAGGAATCAATCTTATCAAGGATAAATAGTCTTCGCGACACAAAGAGGAATCTCATTATTAGGTTGGCATCTGAAGAAGGGGCACATGATGTGAGAGTAAAAAATGCAATTGTGGAAGAAGTTGAGATGATTGAGCAAGAGATCATGGAAAACATGGCTGTTCTGAAGAATAGAGATAGTACACCTCAGAAAAGTAACCGTAGTCCTAAGTAGTATTGTGATGTGAAAATATATGTTTATCAAATATGGTTGATCAGTATTTTTAATGATATTTAATTGTATTTTGAAATGTATTTGATTGCGTTATATTTTAGTATTTAGTTTATTGCATTACATTAACATATATTGAATTATCTTTACTCTGTCTGCTCAACTCTGTCTGCTATTTCTTCCTCTTGGTCGTTCCCAATGTCCGGCAGCAATAAAATCATGCAGCTTGGTCCTAGGCAATTCATTCTCTGGATAACTCATATTATTTGCTTGAACAATTCGATTAGGAATTCCCTCAAAGTGATGACCACCGTGCATCAAGTCAATAGGGACAACAAAATTACCACTACCACCATCCGGTTGTAACTCAACATACCCATCCTCATGTGTAAGAATATTGTTATGATCTGTAGCCAAAGGCTCTGGTAACTGTTCTGAGATATGGGATTCATTTATGCAGAAGTTGTGAAGTTTACACAATGCGTTTACCATAGCAATTATTCTCTGAATTGAGATATTGCGCGGCATTGCAGTTCGTAGGAGTCCCCACCTCTGGACAAGCATGCCAAATGCACACTCCACTCTTATACGAAGCTGAGAATGATAAAAATTATAGTTGTCCCTGGTCCGTTGTTCCTCAACATCACCGGAGACATTGGGATATGGAGTGGCCATGAATGAGCTGTTCAAGTAAGCATTATCTCCAAAGAGTACAAACCTTTCCAGATTGGGGTCTTTCTTCATTAAACCTTCCTCGAGGCGTCTATACAAATCACTGCCCTCAAAAGCAAGACAGTCGGATGAAGAGCCACCATACTTGATTGAAACATCAAGTATATGTCCACGGCAATCTGAAACTGCCTGACAGTTTAGCCCGAACTTATGTTTTCTACCACACAGAAATTTCTTCTGATCAACTCCAGATGCCTTTGCTTGCTTGAGACTAGGCTTCAATATCCATATCAGTATACCATCAATCGCTCCAGCACAATTGGCGATTCCAGGGCTACTTGCTTGTTCGAAATCAGCTGCTATCTTCCTTTGGGCGTCAAGTGATTCGGGGTAAAAAATTCGAAATTCAGGACAGAGGTTAATTGCGTGAACAATAATCCACACACTGGAAATAACTTCACGGTAAGCTATTCCAAACAAAGGAGCAATATCGTAAGGCGATCCACCAGCAAAATAACGCAGTGCACAAGCTAGTCGGACACTTGACGCAATTGCTCCATTTGGAATGGGAGGGAGAAGATAATTCCCACCACTTCTACCCCCTTTGCCTTGGTAACCATTAGCATACTTGAAACTCTTCCATTCTTCCTGTGATGTTATGATGCATGGTAACAAAATATGGTGAAGTCGCCAAAACGAGTCATAATTCATTCGATAAGCGCGGCGAAACATTCGAGAACCTAGGCAATCAAATATTTCACATACAGACCGCCGGATGCGGGCTACAGCTGCAGATTTGAATCTGCGATCCTCCTCACGGTGATGTAAGTACGCAAAGGCAATTGCGGTAGCGTCGACAACAGCAACGCAACCGAACAGCTGGTTAACTGCGGCCGGTTTAAACATCATCGTTCGCTTGCGTTGAATTGAATTGATATGTGAACGATTGATAGATGCTACTGTGATAGGTGTGCGTGACGTCACACAATTTACACAAACTCGGTTTTTAGCACCACGAATTTCGATTTGCCTGGACACAAGGGTGCACACCCGGACAACGGACAGGACAATCAAGAGGTACGCA
>JALLPC010003586.1:0-10330 GCA_036940045.1 Stephanocyclus meneghinianus | reverse complement strand
CTTTTTGTCCCAAATGGTATTTCTGGGTAATGAAACAATTCTTGCTAATTTTGCACGAACTTGATCATTTGGCAAACGCCTAACATCTCCTGATTAATTAAAGGTATCTTAAAGACTACCTTAGAATACTACTGTAGAGTAGAAAATGGCCTATGTCACTCGCCCCCATGATAGGAGAATTAGTGTGGCTCCCAGAAAAGTAAAACCTCGGTGAGGAAAAAATCCGATTATGAGCCACACTTGCAGAAAAACCTCACATTTAAGGATGAAAATTGTAAGTTTCTGGTGACTTGTGGTAATGCATATATGTTTATGCTGTATGTTAAGTGTAAGTGCTTGTGGAGAGGGAGATTTGTGATTGTCATTTTTGCCAAAATTTGAGTGCTCTCCTAAGTCAGGTATTATGACTTACTTCCGCATGAAACCCTAATTGTCTTATCATATGAATGCTGTGATAGTCCAAGTATCACTTCTATAAAGACTTTTTTGTGCGGGGTAAAATTCCTTTGTTTACTAAGCATTGCTTTCACGGACCATGTGACCATAACGTTTTACGAAGATGTATTAAGGTCGGTTTGGTGTTGTCTGGTGTCTCCTATTGGTTTTGTTTTGTGTGTGCAAGAGTGGACTGATGAACTATAGTGCCCTCATTTTGATTGCAACACTACATTTTGGTGGTAGGCACTGCATAGAAGGTTATGAGTGAATGGTATATATTTTGTGTTTGTTAGAAACACATCATACCACTAGAAGCTGCTGATAAGACCATTAGTTGTTCAGCAGGTCAAGCATTACGATGACTTGGTAGATGTTGATCTCTAATGAAATATTCACTTATGGGTTATATTTTTGAAGACTCTGGTCGACTTACACTGGCTACCAAATGATGTGCATATGGTCCAAAAGTAGAGTGCTGAAACTGCACTTTGATTGTCACAATGTGATGATACTATGATATAGTACCACCTAGTACCTACATACTTAGGTCAGACGGAACCACATCAACTGCAGACACCAACAATAATAGTCTCATAAAATTAGATAACAGTTTGACTACAACAATCATGTTGATTGCAGCTCTTCTGGAGTTATCTAATTTTTTTCCCTCTCAACCCGCCAAACCATGCTGCTTCACGGCACGTGTGGCCCCCCGTGAGCAGGTTCACTCCAGCATCACAAAGCTCGCACTCCCCACCAACAACAGCCATCAATACAACTATGAGGACGCCACCACATTCATTGCTGGTATCCACCACATCCTCCGCAAAACATACAACCCTGGGGACCCTGGCAATGGGATGGACAAGCTCTCCGCCGCCTCCAACGCGATCTCCCACATCAAATCCACGACCGTCACTGCCCGCACCATGCTCGATGAAGCCGCCAGCATTGCAGCCGCTGCCAGCATGAGCACTATCACCATTGCGCCGGCCATCACCACATGCTCTGATGTGCAAAACGAAGCCGACCGCCTGAATCTCATCCATCAGACAATCAGTGGCGCAAAAGAAGGCACCACCGAGGCCATCACCACAAAAGTCAGCTCCGATGTAACCAACACGGTCCTCAAGAACGCCGATGGCTCTGACTTCAAGAGCATCAATGACTACCAACTCAAAGACGTGCTTGCCGCAGTACTCCAAGGCGCGGATCCCCCCCACATCGCCAACGTCCTCTCCCGACTCATGTCCATCGTCCAATTCACCTTTGACTTCCGCAAAAATGTCAGCGCCAACATGGAGCTCCTCTGTTCCAAAGCAGGACAAATGCAGTTGTATGGGGCCACCATCGACAACACCCAGCTCACCATCGTTCTTTTTGCCAACATCGATCTCGCCTCCAGCGAAGACTGGGGCCGCAAATTCCGCCCTGCCCTCCAATCCATTCGCCGCAAGTACACCTACAACTTCAGCCACACCCAAACCAGCATTGCCTTCATGCTCACCAAATTCATCGGTGCTGATGGAGTACGCAAGCTAGCAGATGCTCCTGCCCCCAGCGGGACAGCCAATGCAGTCACGTATCAGTCTCCCTTCTCACACAGCTCCTCCAACACCAACCCATCGAATCGGAAGCCAACACCAGCGAATATGCCTCGGCCATCCACTCTGACAGTGACTCCTCCACTGACAAATCCCGCCGTGGATGCACCCATGGCCGGGACCGTGGCAACAGAAAAAACAACAATCAACACTGTGCACACAGCAACAACCAAGGAGCCCGCAGTTGTTTCCGCCACAAAAACAACCCCTTCCCCCACTGCAAAGTGTTCAAGCATTGCAAACCACATCCCCACATTGAGGAAGACAAGTGCTTTTGGAACAAGAAGTGGAAGGACTACCATGCCAAGTGGATTTGCAACAAGATGGAGACAAACTACAAACCCTGGCACAAGTTTAATGCAGACATTGGGGGCTACCATGAGGAGAGCGACTTGGGAGGTGATTGACGGGATGGGTCAGTGACAGAGAAGGAACACCGTGACTATTGGATAGTTAGCAATAACACTAAATGGTTAGTCAACAAAAATGCTGCAGTTAGGAAACCATTTTACACAGCAATCTCCAATCGGTACAGTACTCTCCCTCAGTATGCCCCAGACCCACCCACTCTTACCCCACATCAAACCCAAGCCCCCTCTCCTCCCATCCCCAGCAAGTTCAAATACAAAGCTCTCTGCCTAGCCATTGAATGCCAAGCCAAGTGCACTCTCAACCTCCATGAAGATCAACTCATTGAACAACACATCATCTGTGCCGAAGATGCCCGCACTGCCTCCGCCAAGGCCGACGCCACATCACCAAGCCATGTTGCCATTGATCGTGCACACTCATCAAGCAAAACCCCCTACCCCAACCCAATTCTCCGGAAGAGCATCAACTCAAGCCTTGCGCTCACAACCTCCCTACGCTGAGCCTGACACTCCCTCTGCACCAATCACCATGTCCACTTCACTTCCACTCCTCAAGTCCGCTACTATGATTCCAACTCCACCTCTCCCATGATCACCTTCAACTCTGGGGCTGACGGCCACTATGTCAGTGAAGCCGACCACATCTCTGCCTGTTTAACAATCCTCAAGCCCTCCAACAAACAAGTCAGTGTCGCCAATGGCGGCACCAGCAAAGTTCTCCATGTCAGCCGCCTTCATTTTTCCCAGTTTTCCATCACTGCAGCACAAGCCGATTCATTCCACAACTTTCCCCACTCCCTTATGAGTGTTGGCAAGACCTGCAATGACGGCAACATCTCCATCTTCACACAGGATGGTGTCACCATCCACAAAGAACATGATGTCCTCATCACTTGCAAGGGCAAACCCATTCTTGTTGGCATGCGTGACAAGCCCGGCCGTTACTGCATCCCACTCACCCAACACAAAGGCAACTGGCAACCTTGCTCCCCCTCCAAGGAAGCCTGCCTCACCCTACAACACACCAACAGCATCTATGGCCTACCTTCCACCGAATAAGCCATCAAGTGGATGCACACCGTGTGTGGGTATCCTGTCAAATCCAGCTGGACCAAGGTGCACAAGCAGGAAACTTCATTGGCTGGTCGCTGCTCACTGCCAAGAACATCCAAAAGTACTACCCCGACACCACAGAAACACCCAAGGGTCATCTCAACCAAACGCACAAGAACGTTTGATCCACCAAGCCCAAGCCCTTCCCTTTTGAAGCTTTCCGCTCTCCCCATCTTAAAGGCCACAAAGTTTGAGACGTCTTCACCAAAGTCTACGATGTCTGTGACACCGTCTTCACCTATCAAACCGGAAAATTCCCCCAGCATTCCCAATCTGGCAACTTCTACATCATGGTCCTTGTGGAAATTGACTCCAGTGCCATTCTTGTTGAACCCATTAAAAACAAATCCAATTCCGAACTCACTTACGCATATTCTTTGCTCATGTTGTGCCTCCACAAAGCCGGCGTCACCCCATGCAAACACATCCTTGACAACAGAATCTCCAATGCCATGAAGACCCTCATCACCGACACGTACAAGATGACTTACGAACTTGTGCTTCTCAGCTGCCATTGCCGCAATGCAGTGGAGGTCACCATCAGAAATTTCAAGTTGCACTTCCTCAGCATTCTTGCAGGTGTTGCCGACGACTTTCCCTTATGACTCTGAGACAAGCTCCTTCCACAAGCCGAAAGCACCATCAATCTCCTCCGACAATACAATGCCACACCAACCATATCCGCCCATGCTCAGCTTAATGGTCCCTTTGATTACAACAAGATGCCCCTTGCCTCCATGCATTGCAACGACCAGGTCCACAAAAAGTCTGACTCTTGTGGCACCTGGGCTTTTCATTTGGTGGGCGGATGGTATTTAGGCACCTCCCCTGAACATCACTGCACTCATCGCTGCCACATCAAAGCCACCAACCAGGATCGACTCAGTGACACCGTCTCATTTCAACACAAGCACATCACCAACCCCACTCTCACCCTTGCCAACAAGCTCATGCAGGCCATTGCCAACTGCACCTCCGCCCTCAAAGGCATTTTAGCCCCACCCAAGGACATCACAACTCTCCAATGACTCCTCACATCTGCCTCCACCCAACTCAACCCCCACAGCCCACTGCGCAACATGCCATCCACCCCAATCATTGTTCCAAGGGTGTTGCCCTCCACCACTCACCCAGTTCCAAGGGTGGACCCCACCTGCATAACCCCTCCTGCTACGCCTTCCACCATGTCTCTCCCTCACCTCCATCCCTCCACAAGACCCAGAAGAAAACTCCTCTCTCCCCAAACAAGGTCCTCCCCCTAATGCCCCCGCCCGCAACATCTGATCTCAAACTGCCACTCGCTCCTCTGCACCACCAGCCAAGAATACACGATGCCAACGAGTTTCCCACATCCCAAAACCCGCTCCCTGCTTGTCAAAATGCCTAACCAAGCTTGATAAAGAGGTCCATCGTGCACTTGGCGTCATGGACAAGACCACTGGAAAGCTCCTCAAGTATTGCCAGCTCCTCCGCAGCCCTGACTACCAAGCTGAGTGGTCCAAATCATCTGCTAACAAATTTGGCAGCCTCGCCAATGGAGTTGGTGGCCGTGTCAAAGGAACCAACACCATCCGCTTCATCCTAACACAAGACATCCCTCGGGACCACCTAAAAGACATCACCTACGGTCAATTTGTCTGCAAGATCTGCCCCAAAAAGAAGGAGCCCAATTGCACTTGCCTCGTTGTAGGTGGCGACCGCATCAACTACCCCGGTGAAGCCGCCACCCCCACCGCCGACATGCTCACAGCCAAAATCCTTTTCAACAGCATCATCTCAACCATAGCGCCTGGTTTATGACCATGGATATCTCAAACTTCTACCTCAACACACCTCTTGCATGACCGGAATATGTCCACATGAGCATCCATGACATCCCTGAAGAGATCAACATCGAATACACACTCCACAACCTCCTTGCACCCGACAACTGTGTCTACATCAAGATCGTGCTTGGCATGTATAGACTCCCACATGCCGGCCTCATTGCCAATGAACTCCTCAAAAAACGACTCAACAAACATGGATATTGCCAAAGTAAGCTCATCTCCGGGCTTTGGAAACACGATTGGCATCCCGTCTGGTTCACCTTAGTGGTAGACAACTTCGGGGTAAAGTAAGTTGGCAAAGAAACATGCTCTTCATTTTCAATCCGTTATTGAATCCTATTACCCTCTCAGCACTGACTGGATGGGAAATCGCTACATCGGAATCATGCTAGATTGGGACTACACAAACAAGAAGGTCCACCTCTCAATGCCAGGCTACATTGCCAAAGCTCTCAAACTCTTCCACCACACATGTCTAATTGCACCCCAACACTCACCGTTCCCTACAAACCCATTGTATATGGTGCCAAAAACAATACATCATGGAGGCTTCAAAATCTCCCCCACTCAACAGAAAGGGCAAGAAGTTCAGCCAACAAGTCTCCGGCAAATTTCTTTTCCTTGGTCGTGCCGTCAACTCAACCCTACTCTGCCCCATCAGCGCCATTGCCTCTCAATCTGCCAGCCCTACACAAGACACACTATCACACACGCTGCAACTCCTTGACTACCTTGCAACACAAGAAGATGTTGTCATCACTTACCACGCCAACGACATGATCCTCGTTGCACACAGTGATGCCAGCTACCTCAGTGAACCTAACGCTTGAAGCCGTGTCGGCAGCCACTTTTTCCTCTACTCCCATGCAGACATTCCACCCAACAACAGTACCATATTAAACATCGCACACATCATCAAACACGTCATGGCCTCAGCCTCTGAAGCTGAGCTCACAGCCCTCTTCATCACAGCACGTGAGGCTGTCTACATCTGAATCATTCTCCAAGAACTCGACCATCAACAACCTGCTAAACCCCTCCAAAGGGACAATGTCATGGCTGATGCAGTCGTACACAGCAAAATCCAACCAAAACGCACCAAAGCCATGGACATGCACTTCCACTGGCTCTGAGATCGTGAATGCCAATGCCAGTCTGCATCTATTGGCAACCTGGTAAGCAAAATCTCACCGACTATTGGACCAAGCACCATACCGCCAAGCATCACCAACACATCAGGCAAAATTTCCTCACTCCTATGATTGTTCTCAAAATGCTCCGCCTTGACCAACAACACCACAATCACCAAGCTGCCGCTGCAGCCTAACCTCCTTTTACATTTATTTTGTTTTTGAGTTCCTGCAAGGGTGTGATGATACTATGATATAGTACCACCTAGTACCTACATACTTAGGTCAGATGCAACCACGACAACTGCAGCCACCAACAATAATAGTCTCATAAAATTAGATAACAGTTTGACTACGACAATCATGTTGATTGCAGCTCTTCTGTGCAATGAGTGTACAATCTGGATATTAAACCAGGTCTAAATTAAGGTGCTGACAGTGCAGATAATTTGCTATTTACATTTGCCCTTTTTTGTTTTGAATGTTTGTTTCTTTCCTTTGCTCATTGCTCCTATGTATCCATGGGAATACTTGTCCGAATGGGTCAGCTACTGGCAAGTGAACAATGTTGAGGTCATCGATTCTGTTGACTTCAATCATTGGAAGGCACAAACATCAACGTCTGTCTTGTTGTGTACCAAGGAGAGTATGGATTCATCAGTGTTGGCATCCTTTTGTTATTTTGATGATCCTCATGAGAGGTCTGATCATTCATGACTCTTTGGTGGTGGTAATGACATTGCAGCATAGTTAAATGTGCATGTGCATACCCTGTTATTTCTTTGAAAGACAGTGTGTTGACTATTATCTTTATGTTATTTAAAATCATGTTGATACTTAACAGTTTGAATGCATCTTCGAGAAGTGAACTTCTCTGGATGTTGACAACATAATGGTTGTTTTTATTTTGTTTTTGTGAGTAATTGTGAGCTAATTAAACTATACCACTGTCATGTGTATGGTGGCTTGTGTCACTTTGTTATGCATAAATGCCTACAAAAATTTGTGACTTGTCCTTTTTGGGATGATGGTCATCTCTTTTAGGTATGAATACTCACAATTTAGTGTACTGTGGTTGTACAAGAACAAAGGTCATTTATTCTTTGACTTTTTTGTTTTACAGGGCTCAATTGAGGATTATTATATTTTATGGCTTGTGCATCAAGAAATTGCATTACCAATGGGAATCCATTGTCTGCCTCTGAGAGAAAAGACTGAGGTGTTATGGTGACTCAATGTGTCCCTACTCTTGGGTACCATTTGTGTTCTTCATGGGATTGTCTGTCAATAACATCACGGAAGTTCTTTTGAGAAAATTTCATACAAGATGCTGTGTCTTGGAGAGACCACCATCAAGTTTACACAGGTCTTTTTGAATCCAGGATGTTCATATGGTCTTAAGGACTCAATTTTACTATTCTATGTTTGTGCACTCTTCGATCATCATGCTGTACTAGAATGCAAGACAACCCTACTCAAACCCAAGTACGGGTAGCTCTAGACTGTATTGTGGTAACAACACCCTTTACATCAATGAGTCTCATTTGATGTGCAATGTCTCATAGGCCATGGTAGTGGCTTTTAGAGGCATGGTACTTCATCCTCAACAATTATTGTGAGAGAGGTGAGATAATCATATTGTCTTGCCCAAGGTTCTCTATTGTACTGGACCACCCAATAGCATATGAGTTCCCTGTATGGGTGATTGTATAGCAAGTGCTTGTCTGCTTTATAATCATGGTGCTTAGCCATGGAAAGACTTTAGGTCACTATATATGTCTTTGTTATCTTGTGCAGAAGTGTTGTGTGTTGGTTTTAATTAAACCTTTACTCACTGCTTGGTAAGTTCATCCTAACCTTATTTTAGGTGGTATTTCAAGCTTGCCTTTTGGAGACTATCATGTTTCCAAATGTAGAACTATACAGCTGTCATTGACTCCATTGGATGTGCAAGTCAGGCACATGGAAAATCTGTTATTGCTGTTTTCTAGCACTGATTAGCTTTTATCCTTGTCAGTTTTCTAGGCATGAACAGATTCTGATGCACCAGTCTTAGGCGACATGTTGGCACATGTCGCCATGATGCCAACATTGTCAGCTAAAAATCAGCCAACGTCAAATGCCGCCGACACCATGACTGGATTCATGGCTGGGTCATGTGTCGCCTGACGTGTCACCGCACAACTGCCCAGCCATATCCACGACTCATGGTTCCATCACTCCAATGGAGATAACGGTCATTTTTTAAGAAAAAAATGGTATGTATATGTGAATTAATGTGTATGATACCATTTTTGCACCTCTCTCACACTGAATCATACCATTACTGTGTGATTTTAGGCAAAGCTTTGCTGTTTTTTCTTTATGTCCAAAAGAATCAGCAGACATATCGGCAAAATCTTGGATGATGTCTTGTCAACATGTCATTTGGCAGGTTGGGAGGACATTTTTTCCCAATGTCAGGCAACATTTTTGAAATTTTGCCAACATGCAGACATGTGTCGGGATGACATGTCATTTGGGGGGTCTTGGCAATGTGACATGATGCCAACATTTCCAACTAAGGTGCCATTATCCAGTCTAATGATGTTTTGATTTATTGTGAATTCATTATCATTTTTGTATAGATGAATACTGCAACATTTACTTTACTGTATAGATTCTTTGAGTTTGGACAGTTTTCCTAACTTTATGTCCATTTTTACTTCTATTAGGAAATCACATTTGTCAATGATTTGGGTGTTATCTTTAGTTGTACGATCTATGCTGATGATGGCTGAGAGTGAAAACCTGTCCAGTTCACAATGTAAATTTTCCTCTTTTTAATGTCCTTGGTTAATTAGACTGGTTGTGCTCTGTCTTTGTAGGGTTAGACCTAGTTCTCACATTAAAGTGGATATAGACAGGTAATTTCTTCCCAACACCTAGGCTCACTCAAACAGTTCCTCGTGTTCTGAGAAACCTCAGTAAAATGTTTGTTTGTGAGCTTGCAGTGCTAGCTAGTGTCAAGGTTTTTCAAGCTGATTTGAATGATCTGCTATTTTACTCAATACCTCTAGAGGAGTATTGCACTGGAGTGGTTAAGTTTGTGTGCAAGAGAATTTCTGCTCTATAAGAGCGCTGCACTTGAGTTGTTAGCTATGTGCATAATATATTGTGTCCTGGTGTTCAAACAACCGTGGTTCACCAATTTTTAGCAGATTGAAATCAATACTTACTGGCAAGGTGAAATTGGTCATAAGATATTTTTCCCTTATGTTGTTATTTGTTGGAAAACCTAGAACATTCTTAGTTCACTCCTTGCTTATGTCAAAAACTGAATTAATGTGCTGGCTTAGTCACTCTGGGTAAATTTACTCCAGAAAAGTGTTTTCAACAACATTGCATTTCAGTAATGATGACAACATCACTTGACTTTACCCTTCCTTTCATGTAGGAAAACCCAATCCTGCATATGCCAAGAGTTTGACACCCGCCTAGCCTGGGTAAGAAAAACACATGGATGTTCCATATTTTTGGAACATGGGGATGCTTCTGGACAATGTCCTTCTTGTCTCTATTTTTACTGTGGTGACACCATGTCAGGGGTTCGAAGCCTAATATGGTTTGATTTCCAGTTGCTTTGTTGATACCTTGTTGTTAATAGTGTCGCATGAGCATATGTGTAAATTTCTTGATGTGGGAGAAGAATTCATCTTCATGAGAAAAATACTTTTGATACCAGAATATTTCTTGGTGATTTTTGGTCTTGCTGGCATTCCAATCAAGACTTATTTAATTTTAAGGAATGCAAGGTACACAATGAAATCTGATCATTTAAATCTGATTTTTGAGTTGTGTTTAGG
>JALLPC010003536.1:0-15470 GCA_036940045.1 Stephanocyclus meneghinianus | reverse complement strand
GAGTTCTTCCATATATCTAATGACCACAGTGATATGGTTTCTCTCAATAAGTCACTAAAACCCCTGAGGACATTTTACAACAAATTTATATTTAATGTTGAAGAGATCACTTGGCAGAGTGAGAAAATGACCTGCAAGGCAAATAACTTTCCCCTTATTTTGTTCAATTCTTGAATTGGTGAAACAACACAACATGAAATATATACAAGAATATGAGTATGTCCTAGATTGCTGCCCTTCTTTAAATATTGAATACCTCAGGTTGGTTCATGATCTGACTTATAAGCAAGTAAACATGGCCTGTCAAGTGAAGTAATTAATGGTGGATGTACTGGGCACACCATTGTAGGAAACAACAGGAAGATCAAGAGCATCTGAAGATTTCATCAAAATAATTGAAAAAAAACAGAGATAATGACTTGAAGACATACAAGAGGAGACATTAAGCTCGGTGCTGTTTTTTTATCAAAAGCAACCAAAACAAGAATAAATCAAGAGAATGTTTGAGGTACTCACTTGTACAGTCCATCTCAACTATATCGGGAGGAGGAAAAATGCCTAGATGGTTTGTGTGAATGCTTTGTCTTGCATCCACTGTTATCAACCATCAAACATTAATCATCATCACCATCCAGCCATTCCACACCTCTCTGACACCCAACCATTCCCTGCCATCTATTGTTACTTTACAATGTATAAGAGAACATCTTTCCATCCAGCATTACCCAGGATGATGTTCCTCTTCAAGGTCTAACAGCTGGAGGTGTGAGAGACTATTGGACTCTGGTGATTTATATGGAGATCAGGATGAGTTCATGGACCCTGATGAAGAGACGGAAACTGAAGATTCTCTCATTTCCAATGAGATTGGTTTTCGTATTCTGTGGGCAGAATAATCATATGTTGCCTTGTTCCTATGCTTCATGTGACTGTCTGCTAGATGTGAGAGTATGTACGAGCTACTATCTTAGGAGAGAGAGTGACATGGGTTGATGCAGTGGAGTGTAACAAGATCTTTATAACAACAAGCTTAGGGCAACTACTAGGCTAGTGTATGCCCCCTCACATACTATGATGCATGGCATCAGATCATTGCAGCAGGTGGCGAGGGGATGGTGGGTGGGATAACTTTTCAGAAGGCTTGCCTGTAGAAGGCAGGTATTCAATTGCATCATTTTGGTAATACAATTGAATAATTGGAAAATGTGAGGATCTTGATCATTTGACAGTGTCAGGGAGTGCATGTGTGGTACATATTTCCAGCTGACCGGGTACAAACATCGGCAACTCTAGGCTGCATGGGAATATTATTGGTGATGTTTGGGGATCCTTTACTAGTCACATAAGGTATGTGAGGCCTAGGCATTGTCTGTGCTGGCTACAGATAGGGAAATACACCATACAGAAACACACGAGCAGCTGCCTGAAAAGTTGGCACTTGTCTATCAAGGATATTCTGCAGGCAGAATATCCACATGGCTCCTTGGTCCTAGGCTTGATGTGGCTGTTTGCTAGATGTGAGAGTACGTGTGAGCTACTAATTTAGGGGAAAGAGTGATATGGATTGATGCAGTGTAGTGTAAAAACACAGGCTTGGAGCAACTACTAGGCCAGTGTGTGCCCCCTTGTGTACTATGATGCTTTGCTTCAGCTCGTTGTGGCAACCCATATGTTCCGAGAGTGGCAGTAGGGGGAGGTGGTGTGTTGGTGTTCCATGAGGCTTGGCATGTATTATACCCTAGTGACACAAAGTTTGATGAGATAAACATATGTTGCAGACAGCTCATGAACCAGAAGTGTCAAAAAAAGAATAAAGAAAAAAAGAAAAAAGAAGGGAAGGTGCATGGCCCTTGGGTGTATAGGTGCATGTGCATGGTGTGACATGTCTTAGGAGGTATCACAAGTCATGGCAGTTTTCTATCTACCACCTGGATGTACCAGGTGATTGTGGTATGACTTGTTTGAGTAGAAATTTAAAGGGGGTGGGCCGGGAGTACGGTAGGAGTACCAGGCAAGAAGCTGGATAATGACCCAATATTGGTGGTGTATGTATTAGGATGAGCGAGCTACTGGACGATTCCAGTGGGAGTGAAGTGTGGAGCTGGGGGTGGTGGTGACCGCCATGGGCATGAAAATGCTTGGCTGGCCGGTGGCCTTGCCCTTTTTACAAGTTTTTTGGAGCAGAGGACTGGGTGGAGTGGGTCCACAGTAGGTTGTAGGGGCTGGACTATGTGCCAAATGATGTCTTGGCAAGGACCACAGGATGGCGGTTTCTGAATGATGTGATGGCACATCATGAAATTGCATGGGGCAACTACCACATTCTCACTGGGCAGCAGGACAATGTGTTGGCCCAGTTGTCTTTTCTCCACATACACATGAGGTGTGTTGTGAAGCTGGATCTTGATGAGAATTATGAGGATGAGATGAGTAGGGATGGTATTTGTCTAGTCTGTGTGCCCACCGACTAACCGTCAATGTTGTTGTTGACTGGAAGGAGTTGTATTGGGGGTCTAGGAACCATTCACAGAGTTGTTTGCATGCCTGGACTGTGCGTCGGCATATGATGGCAGCCCAGTGGGTAAACTGATTGCTGTCATAGGTGGGCCAAGGGAGCCCCCGGCCTCCATCAGGCTGTATGGTGGATGGTACACCATCAAGTTCAGGCCGGGTCAGTTGGCATGTGTGCTTCATTGTGATGCTTAGTTGGCATTCTCTGACTCCGCACACAATACCACAGGAGTGAATTATGCTACATGGGAGAGGAAAAATGCTATGTTGGAGATGGAGTGTTGTCAGGGTGACAGATTGCTTTGCGAGGATAATTTGGCCAGGTATGCATGGCCGAGGGCATTACTGTATCCCAGAGGAGGACTGGTTGCTGAGCCTAAGCTGTATGGTCCTGCAATACGCAGGTGCCCCTGAGGAAGGGGTAGCAAGCAATATCCTAGCCTCAGCGGCAGGTGGCAACTGGAGTGGGGCAGCTTCCAGGGAGGTGGTCAGTGTTCTTAAAGGTGCTATAGGTATCATGGATAATATGTGTGATGCATTGGGTAGAGTAATCACTAATTAGATAAGTAATGATTGTGTGAATTCCAATGAGATATAGTTAATGTGGTAACTCATAGTTTTGTGTCACCAGCAGTTCCATGGGTTGAACCTGTGCATAGGATATCTCAGAACAGAGCATTCATGTGGGTGGAGCCTTTGGGTCCAGGTCCAGGGTGGTGGCTTCCCTGTGCACAGTGGCTGTGTATAAAGTGGTCTGCAGATACATGAGGAGTGTATCGCTGCACCGCTGGAGCTGGTTCATAATGTGGGACAAGAATCATGCACAGTGTAGCAAATTTGCCGCCATTGCTCAGAGGGGTGACAGGACCAAGTGCCCAGGTCCTGGTGATCCATTGGGATCAAAGAGAATTGTGGGCCACATGGCAGAAGAATTCAGCAACTTGGTTGGCCATGATCTGGTGTCAATTGCCCAACTTGGCATCCAGGTATACCACAGTTTGTATGTTAGGTGTGACACCAAATTGATGGCTCAGCATATGACGGCAAGGCTTGCCTGTGGGTGACACCTCTAGTCTGAGTCTGTGGGGTGTTGGTAGGTGAGTGTCTACCCATTGTCATTGGTCTTTGGCTTGTGTGTGTAGAGTGTGGTGGAGAGGATGTCCTAGTTATGTGCAGAATGGATGTTGGTTGTGCAAAGCTCTGATTCTGTTGCAAAGCTGAAATTGCAGAAAGATTGGCAGCAGCATTGCACGGTTGCCCCATTGGGGGTTGTCAATGGTTTCAATGACAGTGTGGTGGTCGGAGCACCAATCTGATTTGCTGAATCTCATGTAACATCCAAGGATGATTCAGTTGGTGATGGCCCTGATGTCTGATGAGGGAGTTATGAGATGTGCTACAGGCAAGGCGGACAATGTAATGGCATGCTATTGGAGATCATAACCTGCTGTTTGGGTACTGTATTGTATTTCTTGATGGCATTGGTCATTGTTATTGTGTAATTTAGATCTACCAATTAGTGTTGTGCCAGCCCAAGTTCTGAGTGCAATGAGGCGGCCTGGTTAATGTAGCCCATGAGTGTTGCATGGCAGATGTTTACACCCATGATGGTGCTGCCGTTATGAAGGAGCCCTCGTATTTGCCAGTATTTAGTTGCATCCTTTGAGATGAAGATTGGGTGTGCATAGATCCTTCAGGCCAATGGTTCTGCACCAGAATAGGTATAGTGGACCTTCATGGACACAAGAGTAGTTGCCTGCTTGTCATGAGTGGGTCCATGTAAGCGGTCTGCAATAATGCCGCCATGATTCACAAGATGGGCATGGTATTTGGGTGGTAAAACCAATAGCCATTTAAGCTGGGAGCCTGTGCGAGTGGGCATGAGAGGTGAGATGGAAGCAATGAGTTGGACGGGGTGCATGAGATGCCATCAACAATGACAGTGGAAGTCATGGACATGGCTAACATATGACCAATGTTGTTCCCTAGAGGGAGAGCTGCAAAGAGTCATGCAATTGCACACCCCACGGGGCTGGAAGGATGCAATCCAGCATGAGAATGACTCGCCTTTTGGAAGGCATTGCTCCTGGCAATGTCAAGGGGTGTCCTGTGGAAAGGATGGGAGATGGGTAGCATTTTGGAAGGTACTGTTGTAGAGGGCATGCTCGACAAACCACATGTTGCATTTTGTTCCATTGCAAATGAATGGTGGCATGTGTTTTGGTACAAAAGCCTGGCATTGGTGCCCTGGTTGAAAGATCTTTGCTTGTCCCTATCATCTGTTGGCATAGAAAATTTGGTAGGTTTTGGCACAGTAGGGAACACCTGGTTCTTGTATAAGTGGTGGGTTTGGGTTGCATGGAGTGCGGTTATAATGACAAGTAGATGCACCCTGGATGAAATGCAGCCATGATGAGCCAAGGCTGACATGGTCAAGCTTGCCTGTGAGTTCTTCAGCCTCTTGTATGATGAAAGGCATGCAGCCAGGTACAGACATCAGAGACAAAGTCTAAGGGTATGCCTACTGTGGGGAGGCAAAGGTCAAGGGTGAGACCCAGGATGTGGTTCACTGCTGCTATGAGCATTTTGGGAGTTTGTTTCAAGATAAGGTGTCATGGCAATGCTGTGAGTCTGACCTCCCAAGTAGTATAGAGGGTAAAGCATAAAAGATGCTGAAGCACAGCATGTGAATGACACAATTGCTGTGTTCTTCCTTGCCCATTGTTCCCATGACATTGTTGGTGCGCATGGCAATGAATGGGTGGTTGCACCGGCGCCAATATAGGAGGGCGTTGACCCTGGTGGTGTTTGCATAGAATTGGGTTAGGCCCCTTACTGTCATATCCAGATGGAGCTGGCTCTTAGCCTCTTGTTAAAGTCCTGATGCCCCAGGGTATTTGGAATACCTGTTATGTCACAGTAGGCTCCGATGTAACTGTTGCCAAGGAATTGAACTGCGTTAGAGTTGCCAAGGCCTTCAGAGGAGGCATGCAGGGAGTGCATGTGCTTTTTGCACACAAATGGTCCTGACCTGCCAGTACTTCAATTGGTTTGGAAAACCATAAAGAGTCATACTATCACAGGTGTTTACATGCATGGAGTAGGTGCAAGAGGAGGGTGTGTGTTCTGTGCAGAGCTAGGATGTTGCTTGGTGCAAAGTAGTTGTTTTGGATATGATGAGAAGTTGTTTCAGAGGATGTGTGCCTGATGGAGCGAATGGAAGCTTCTGGGCTTTTTGTAGCCTTGTGTCGGCCATGTGTGTGGTCATGGTGGTGTGGTTGCGGTCGGCTGTGAACTCTGAACTGGTATGCTGCTTATGTCATTTCCTCCGGTGGTGAGTGAAAGATAGGATGAGTAGGATGCCTCACTGAGAGCTGTCTTGGTTGGGTCATAGTTGAGGCAGCCAAGGAACTTGGCATTGCACTTGCAAGAAATTCCATATTGGCTGAGGAGGGATGTGGTGATTTCTCCCTCTTGATGCCTATGCATGCAGTTTTTGACCACAGGGTTAGAAATAAGTAAATGGGGGTTAAGTAATACTTACAAGTAAAAGTAAAGTAAACTCATTTTCAGGTTACTTTTACTTTGGGCTAAGTATAAGCAAAGTCTGTTAGGACTTACTTTTGCTTATAAGTAATTTACTTAGGAATTTGAATTCAGTTACTTAGACTTACTTATCATAATGTTATTGGCTACTTAAGGTTTACTTATTTGGCCTAATCTATATCTACTTACATAGTAGATAAGTAAATTATGTTGAAGCAATCTTGGCAGCAATTACTTCACACGTAAACCACCCTCCAACACCACTTCCAGACCACTCCAATCCATCATCTAACCGCCTCAGACAGTCAATTGATGCATTGGCTATACAATAGCTCATTTGTACCTCATCCACAGCCCTTAACCCTGCACAGTTATAGCACTTCCAGCCTGATCCATCCTATCTGTAAGCCGTTTTTTGAGCAGCCGGAAGTCGTTGATTGTAAGTCCTGAGCCCGCGGCTGATGCTACAGATCAAATCAGTTATCTAATGGCTCAAAACTCACCGCTTTGTACCGTCATCATAGCACCAAAACTTGCCGAGTTACAGCACCCTACTTCTGCTGAATTAATTGCTCCCATCTGTAAGTGTAAGCCGTGACTGCAATCAACAATGCCCCCTAAGAAGAGAAAGACACCATCAAGACAGATTCCCCTTACTAAGGCTGGTCTTAGCATCAAGTCAAAGGGAGAGAAGTGGAAGGATGCAGATCTGCTGCTCACTGATGACATCTACACCAGAGTACCTGATGAGGCCAAGGGCATTTATTTTTGGTATACAGTCATTGGATATGATGATGATACCAACCTTTTTACACTGGAGTACCAGAAAAAAGCTATCGACCCGACAGCTGATGGAGCAGAGTTTGTTGCTTTTGCTGAAGATACTGATGAAATTATCTTGGAGGGCATAACTATGGATAGCGTAAAAGAGAGTAGGAATAGATGGTTTGATGTCACGACTAAGACTAAGAGGGCTGAGGCTGATAGGAGGGACAAAGTGGCAAAGCAGCTGAAGGAAGAGGCTCAAGATGATTCAAAAGTTGATTTGTCTGATATCCAAAAGGTTGTTGATACTGACGTGAATGGTGGGAAGTCTTTGGCCATAATTGCTTTGGAGTTTGAGGAAGTTGCACATGAAGAGAATGATCAATCAAAGAAGCAACGATGGAAACACAAAATGACTGGAAGGGAGTTTTGGTGGTACAGATCCAACAACGGAAAGACTTGGGACACAGGTGTCTGGAACAAGCAACTAGGTTACATTGCAAACTGGAAGGGCATGAAAGGAGGTGAGTAAGCGGTTTGTATCATCTGAGTTATCTTCAAAATGATTTTCTGACTCACTTAGGAATTTATAACCCCAGAAACTTATAATGTGGCGGCTGTTGTTCATGCTAGATACATCCTCCAGCTGCGTAGTAACATTGGAAGTGGCAGCCCTTCAAAAGGAAAGGGTTTCTATTCGTTCGAGGAGGACTTGCCACATCACATTAGGGAAGCACTTGTTATCATTTCCACAGGTACAACAATGTCATTCTTTGCAAACCCATATGTTACCGACTGGCTACGTGAACTCGATCCTGCTCATCGTCCAATCTATAGGCAGAAATTCTTGAGACTCTTGCGTGTCATTCTATTCATCTTGGTCAGTGTTTGCTTGCAGGTCATGCATTGTGATGTTTCAGTTGCCGTAACTGACATTATTATTCTTGTTTTTTAGAACAAGGAGATCAGCCTCATTCTGAAAGAACTTTATCTTCTCTACGGAGAGTCTTTTGTTGCTTAAACATCAGACTTTTGGTGGCACCCTGTTATGAAGAAATCATTTGGTGCCTGCATTGCCAACTTTATGGCCAATAAGTACCGATTCAAAAATGGCATCTCCCTGTTCATGTCAGACACCACTTTCTCATTGATGACAGAGGGCAAAGTCAGTGAGATGTTGCGCTCAAAGGTGCCTACTTTGGATCGTTGCCAGGCACTTTGTGACTTTGTGCTCTTTGATCTAAATCACACTGGTGACGAGATTGGAAGGTGGTTAGAAGATGCCCATGGTTCTGTTGGTTGCAAACCTTCGTACATTGGTAGCCATGTTGTTGATGGTGCTGGTAATGCTGGCAAGTCAGTAGAAGTATTAAAATGGCAAACATCAGATTCGAGGAAAGCCCAAATAGTGACACACAAGTGTGATGCACATCACACCAACACGGCAGGAAAACATGCATCTGGGACAAGTTCTCATGCAGTCAATCTCAACCCGGACTGCGGAACTGCATTAACCCTACTCCACACTTCCCTAGTTTGTGTGTGACGTTCAGGCCAGAGGATGGGTATTGTTGAGAATGTACAAAAAGAATGGCAATGAACCAAAACAACAGTACTGGATAGTGCAGTCAAGACAAGATGGGGATCTGACCACGAAGAATGTAAGCAATCAAACATTAATCAGAAGGACTTCAAGATTGCCCTTGGGCACATGGTGTCACCTACTGGTGTTGACAAGGACTTGTTCAAAGCCAACCAAAATCATCTTCACAAAGTCATACCCACTGACAATGATTGGCGTTTGTACCAGCAGTATGAGTCTGGGGTAGCAGCTCTGCGCCAATTTTCACTCTTCACACAGAGTTCAAATGTTGTTGTACACATGGAATTATTTGAATCAAGAGTTGTCATGGAGAGACTGGGTGCTAGTTACTTTCCGATGTTTGAAAATTTGTCTGCCATTGAAGGCCATCGTAGTTGTGACTTAACAAAACATCGACTGGACCAGCTTGTTACGGAATCTGATTTCATGCCATGCTCTGATTTGCTAAAAGGCTTTGCTCAGACACATGACATGATGGATGAAATACGCATTGCTTGTTGAGTGGCATGGAGGGAACTTGCAGTACGCCTCGAATTGATGGAACACAATCCTGATTTTGCAGGTGACTACAATAGTGTTGCTGCAGATTGTCAGTTCGAGTTGGAAATTGGACTTAGACATTGTGCCAAGTTGAATGTGATGAAAATTATGGGTGCGATGTGTCATCCTTTGTTTCAGAACAAAAGGCGTATGGTTGCAAGCAGCCTGTGCACTGAGAAACTATATGACAGTGGTAGAAAGGAACTCATCAGATGCATTGCTCACTTTCATGAAGGACAAACTGCCAGTTATGAAGCTATTATCAACAGTCGGGGCACGAACCTGCCCTCCAATGAGTGGTCGTCAGAAGATAGTGATGATGATGGAGTATTTGACTCTCCTGCCATGGAGTTAGCACAAAAGGAGTTGGAGAGATTTGAGAAGTATAACAAGACTAGATTCTTGCCAGTGATGGAGAAAACAAAAACACTTGGAACCTATGATGATACCGGGAATCTTCAGGTACATGCAGGACCACAAAGAAAATTTCTTGGGGATGAGTAAGGCTTTCATTGGGACGTTAGCTCCACATATTACAACTGAGGTTGATTGTGAGTCCCTCTTTAGCCAGGCTGGTCATGCAGCTCACCCTAACCGCAACAGGACTGTTGCTGAAACCTTTGAGCATTTGGTAATGGGGAAACATCGCCTATCAAGGATTTATTGCTCACAAAACAAAGTAAAGAAGGAGTTCCTGGAGCGGTGGAAGAAAAATGCATGGAGCGAGAAAGAGGACAGAGATGATGTTGCATTTTGGGAGCAGCAGAAAAAAGAGTATTTGGAAGTGAATCCAACACATGCTCTTGCCATTGCTGAGATGGATCAGGATTTTGAGGAGGCATCAATGTAAAAATGTAGTTTGTTTTCAAAAAGAGTCATTTTTGGTCATAATACTACATAAGTAAATTATAAGTAACGTGTAAGTAAAATATAAGTAAGACTTACTTACGTTACTTATGCTGAAACTTACTTACGCTTATCTTTTACTTATGATTTTTTTCGATTTACTTTTACTTGAGGTTACTTTACTTACGGTGATTTTAGACTTACTTTTACTTAAGTTCATAAGTATTACTTATTTCTAACCCTGCATCTGTAGCCTATTTAATAGTGTCTTTGTCACTGGATGGTGCAGAGCCAAGTTTCTGGGGCACATGCCCTTTCTACAACTCCGGGTTATCTTTTTCCTCTGGCATCATGAACTTTCCTTCAAATTTTGTCCAATATGATGCTTCTGTTTGAAGCTCCTGTGTCTCTTTTCTCCATCATTTGTTCTCCCTTCTCAGTTGGGTTTTGTCCATCCCACTTACTCTCTTGCCTGCTCACAATTGCGGCGGCTGCAAACCACCTCCTAGTGAGGCAGTTCCAGGGCCGGCAAAATCTTGTTCATGTTTGGCAGGCAACAGCAACTCATGCAAAGCACTCTCTGCATGCAACATCACATGAACTTCTTGCTCATGCTCATCAGGCAACAACTCATGCAAAGCATTCTCTGCTTGCAACATCCCAAGAGCTGTGTGTGTCCTCATCAGGCAACAAATCATGCACTGCGATCTCTGCTTGCAACATCTCATGACCCTTGTGCTTGTCAGGCAGCATCATTTTATCAATTGTCTCATCAAGCATCATCTCTTGGGCTTCATTCTCATCCAGTAGCAACTCTCATTCCTCATGAGCAGTACTCAAACTCCTTGGTGCATGTTGCTCCTTGGGCAATATATTGCAGCCTCATCTGTTCTTGCCTGCTTGTCTAGGAGTGTGTACTCTATGGCTTTTGATAGGTTGGGTACCAATAGATCTGTGTGCTCCCTCCTCTTGCTTCCTCTTTCTTCCCTCTGGTTCTCTCTCATGTGTCACTCCTCTGTCCTTTCTGACTCCACCCCCTCTCACTCTTGACAGTACTCTCACGCTTGTCACAATCTTTCCTTTTCCATTCCTGGGTAGTGGTGCTACCTTCTCCTACACATACTCCTCTTTACCTTCCTCTGTTTGCCACAACTCAGGACACCTCTCCATCTCACTCTTCTTTGTGTTCTCTTCCATTGTGCTTTCCGATGCTGACTCTAACTCCTTTGTGACCTGAATTCGACTCCCCAACACATCAGCCCCTCCTCATGTTGCTCTCAATGTGTGCTTGCCGCCTTAGCAATGCTCTGCACACTCCTGTGTGGTGCATCAATGCCATTTTTGTTCTCCCCCAAGCCATAGAGTCCTGACCCAATTTCTCCAATAGGACATTTTTATGACCTCTGACCCTCTCCAAGTGAACTAGCTCTGTAACCCCTTTCATGATGCTCCTCACTGCGTCCTTCACAAACCCATCAAGGATATTGTATCCAGGCACATGGCCTGTTGTGAAACGGCACTTCAACTCAAAAAAGCGTTCTCCTGTGAGGTAGTTCCAATAAAGAGTACTCCTCCCAATCTGAGGATGTACATGCTCCTTCATAGTTGGCAACTGACCCTACAAGATTCCCACCTTCTCAAGAAGTGAGTGTATCCCATGCTATTTCACAACCGTAAGGTGCTCCAATAGTGCAGTTCTTTTGGGATGGAGGTGATTGAACTTGGTTCCAGTTGGAGGGTAGACATAAAGATAAAACCCGGGTGGTGGCAGTGGGAGAAAAGGCTGAGAGCGCCCCCCCAGGTGGAGGTGGGTGAGGAGGTTGCGAACATCCTCCATTGCTCCATAAAACTGCTCCCTCCACTGCTCCCTCCACTTCTCCCTCCACTGCTCCCTCCACTGCTCCATAAAACTGCTNTGCTCCCTCCACTGCTCCCTCCACTGCTCCCTCCACTGCTCCCTCCACTGCTCCCTCCACTGCTCCCTCCACTGCTCCCTCCACTGCTCCCTCCACTGCTCCCTCCACTGCTCCCTCCACTGCTCCCTCCACTGCTCCCTCCACTGCTCCCTCCACTGCTCCCTCCATGTTTCCCTCCCAGCATCCCCTTGTTGTTTTCTCCATTGCTTTCTCTGTTGCTCACTCTGCTGCTCCACCCCTCCTGCTCATTGTTCTTCTCCTGCACTCTCCATGAATATGGAAAACTCTGCCTCTCAATTTGGTTCTGGAAGTTGATACTAGAAAAAAAATCCTGCAAAAACCTTGTTGGGAAATTGATGTGGCCCTTGTTGAAGCTAGGGCATGAGTCTTGTAGCAAAATTACTTCTCATACCATGAAAATGCCCACGTTATCTGTCTTGACAAGAGCACTGTGAAGTTGGCCTTGGCTTGTGTGACCTCCTTCATTCAGATTATGTTGTAGATATTCATGAGGTTCTTGCAGATGGAGTTACCTTCCCCATAATGTACCAAAATCAATGACGCCATAGTTGTTATATTTAGTTTTACTCCAAAATTGTTACCCAGTGGCTCCCTCAACTGCCCTTTTAGCAGTTTCTCCTCCTCTCTTCTCATGCAAGTTACCTCTGTACTCACCACTGCTCTTTCTCCAATCAGTTTGATTTCAATCTCCATGGCTCACATTGGAAGACAGACCATGTTTTGTGACTGCCACATCACTCACTTTCAAGGTTCCCACAGTCTCTGTGGGATTGGGCTTAATGGCTCAAATATTTTTGATCAGCTCTTCTGACAAGTAGATGGACTCAGATCTCAATCCCATTTTTAGTAGACCATGCCTCTATGCCTTGTCTAATCAAGTTTCTTGAATGAATCATGACCTTGACATCTTTCAATATGACATACAAGTCAGGGATGTCCCTCCAGTTGGAGACCCCACAAAAACCCATCAAAGCAGCCATCTGGTATTCTGTCAACATTTTTTCTCTTCCTTGCTTCTACTTTGCTCTTGTATGGCTTTTGAGTGCTACTTTGCCAAGTCAGTGAACACTGACAGAGTTGATGGTAAAAACACCTCTTGGTTTTGCACGAGTTGCACAGATGATCCTGCTATCATTCCTCTATGTGCTTGCCTGAGATAAGCTGCCATGTGGCTCATTGACCACTTAGGAAAACCCAGGTTCACACTCATAGCTGCCTTTGCAGTTTCCTGTAACGCACTCTGATGTGCCCCATTTCCTGTACTATCTTGGCCTTTTCCTGCTGCCATGAAGCATTCTATCGGGAATTCAACCTACCACTCATCAATGCCCGGGTCTTTGTTTTCTGTGAGCTTTTTTAAGAAACTACAAACCTCAAGGCCATGCACTCATTTTCATGTGCAAACTGTGGCACTACCGGAGGCTTGTAGACCAAGTACAGATAGTATTCTTCTGACCTCATGGGTTGCTCCCATCTCGTCAGCCCATTGCCACAACGCCCCTCAAGATGTCTGTCATCATGTATCACCCTGACAACAAGAACTTACAACAGAACAGTTTGTAGGACAGTTGCTGTTCTTGTGTAGGTACCAGTTTAACTGTAGTACTGTTGCACCCCCTTTTGTAACAAAAAATATTCAATTCTCTTCAATTTTGATAGATCACACATAACTTTTTCCACAGCCCTGGCAATGGGATTTGCGCTAAATACTATGAATTTGTCTTTTCATGAGCTTTTGATTGATATACAGGTCAAGGGGTCTCCAACCAATGCAAGCAACTCAAAATCTCCCATGAGCACAGCTCTTCTAGAAAAAATAAGAGACACTCATGTCATATCCACATGTTACACAATCCATATCTTTCCCATTTTGGGAAATAAATGTGGCAACATAATGTGGCATCACTTGTAACATGACTAGGAGTGAGGAAGAGCTTAACGCTATTGTCATAGAGCCCCAAACGCCGAAGCCAACCATGCAATCTAAGTGTACCATGGGATTTCATCAGCATGTCCTGTCACAGAACAATGAAGTTCGAGGTGAGGATGGCCTCAATACCACCCTGGAAATCAATTGTACTCAAACATAACAGCAATCTCTATTGTATGAAAAGAACGCAAAAGGACAATAAGCCTTTCAAAACAATGAGAAATTCATAAAACAACGAAATGAATCGCAAAATTCAATTTTTAATTCTTTTTTGTATTTAACTGTTTGCAGTTTTTTGGCTCAAAACAACAACTAAATTCTAAGCCACTGAGAGTTATTGCGATAACAATATGGTATATTCACTGGTTGATTCTTGCTTTTTTTAAGTTCTCTTGTGTCTCAAGAGTTTTCTTGTTGGACTCTGCAGGAGAAACGTTTTCATACTCATCACTGAGAGTGCTGAGCTAAGAATGTTGTTGAATTAATATAAAATCAAGGGTCTTTGCCTAATAAAAGAGGATGCAGTGATTTCACAGTGGAATCATGTATTAGATAGTGAGAATGAGGCACCAATTTGCAACAACAAATTAAAATGTGCCACACTCACCTCACAGCCAATCACTCTAGCAGATACAACACTTGGGAGGCATTGACAGATCATAGTGAGACAGGCAAATAAAGCCATCACTAATATGTTGCAGAAAGAAAGAGATGAAGAGATTAGGTAGAAGAATGGATGAACTGGAGGAGGAAGAGAACTTACCTTAACCTTCTGTGATGCCTAATATGCCAGAAAGTTGGGTAATTTACATACATACAGAGATGTTTAGCCTTTGACATGGTCCAGTAGCTCTGTGGTGCAACTTCACAGTACGTTATGTTCTAGCATGGTAATATATGGGGTTTGGTTCCCTGAGTCGACAGTCTTGGCACTATTATCCTCTAGGGTGGATGTATAAAGAGCCAGTCCCTGCAAGTACTAGCCAATCTGTACAGAAAGGTGCAGTGGTGTATGTACTGCAATTAAGGGAGGGTGTCAGAAAGTTGCATAATATACATACATGCAGGGATGCTTAGTCTTTTACGTGGTCCAGTGGCTTTGGTGCAAATTCACAGTACGTTATGTTTTAGCACACAAAGTAGCCTTCATAACCTGAAGAGCAGCCTACCCATGACAATGCAGTAATGAAGAGTAACAAAGATGGCTATGAGGCTATGCTGTAGATCACTAAATTGTGGAATAATCAAAATTAAATTCAATCTACATTCCTTGAATTCCAATCTGCCCCGCTTCTCGTCGTGACAGCTGTGGTGTAAAAAATTTGCATGTTAGAAACGGTGAGATTTTGTCAAAAATAATGCAAATCTGACTGAACCAAGTGGCAGGATGGTTGCAGGAGGTGTGACAGTGATGGCAATCATGGCAGATATGGGGTTGCAATGGTAGTTTTCATAGAAGAGGCGATCAGTTTGAGGTAGCGAAAATTGTTATCGTGTGGAAGTGCTTTTTTGTTACATAGAATCTGGTATGTTCTTGTATGTGAAGTGATGTAATGCAACAATACTACAGTTAAACTGGTAGGTATTCATTTAAAATGGGGACCCTTTTCGGTGTTAATTAAAGAGTACAATGAACCTGAGTTTATTTCGTCACCTAAAAGATTTTCATCAGCACTCTCTGACAAAAAGCTAGGGGCACAGTAACAAAAACTTAATAATTTATTTCTTGATAAATATACGAGATATCAACACACTTTCTTAGTACGAAATGTAGAGCTTGACGAGAGCTGTT
>JALLPC010003494.1:0-11890 GCA_036940045.1 Stephanocyclus meneghinianus | reverse complement strand
AAGTTTGATACAGTGTAATCATGGTCCCTGTAAAGTACATCTATGATTCTCTCATCGTCAATATGATGAATACAACAATCATGAATGGTCACATCAAACTGTGATATTCCCCTGCTGCATCCAATCATATTCCAAAATGCTGCATTACTATGAAATTGAATCAATATTTCTGATTGTATTTTCAACCAACATTCCACAAGGTCATCACACCAAAATGACTTTCTGTAAGGCAATAATCTGCCATGGAACACCCAAAACAGTCTTTGTATTGTCCCATCCAGTTCCCCTTGAACCACCTTCCAGTTAGACCCAGCTTTATTCTCAAGTATTGTCTTCCAGGTAGTAAAAGAACAACTGTTGACCAAAGGATTGATTTGTTCCAGTTCCTCAAATTTATGGGGGTTGTATTGTCCATGGGCAATTCTATGCAATATACTTTCAGATGTTAGCCTGTTTTTGTTGATGAACATGTCTGCAAAATCAGTCATACATTTTTAAATAAAGCTGTGAATTCAAGAATATTTATCAATAAGAATGAATCAGCAAAGCTCAAATCTGCAGGGCTCTGCTTAAACACTGTCATTCTTGACACAGTGATGCCCCCCTACAATTTTGCACTTTCTTTTCATCAACCCTTTTTGCATTCCTCTGACACTTTGAATTGTGAATTCAATTCAATAATTTCCTTACCTATTAGCTTTACTGCTTTGCGGTCCCTATGCTGTCTATCAGTTTTCATAGGAAGGGAATGAATGAATCGCTGAATTTTTATAAGGGCTTTCCAGCCATGGTCAGTGAGAGCAATGTTTGCCAATTTGTTTTCATGAGCATGGTTTAGAAGTGTGGTGACATCACCATGTGCCCTTTTATGAGGTACATGTCTTATAGCTGGCCAATTTCATCTTTTGTCCTGCTCTGCTTGATGGTTGTAATGAGAAGTGATTGAACCTGCTTTGCCATGCGCAGTTGACCAGTGTGGCTAAAAAGTGCAGTTTGATGGCAGATGTGATGGCAGTGTTCTGATAATATTTTAGATGCATGCAGTAATATAATGTATGCCACCCAATCAAACATCACAGAATGAAAATGAACTGCATGATAGCATGGTATCTATAATATTGTATATGAGGTTGCAGCCACACAACACACTATATATTATATGCACAGAGTGATCAAAATTTTGGTTGCATGAGTAATATATATCTATGCAATTTTTCTTCTGGGCAAGTAGGTCCTTAGCTCTAAAACTGACAACATAGAAGGAAATCATAATATTTTAGATGTTTGTGTTAGTAAAACTGTAAGCAGCTGAAGAGGTGAAAAATAATCCTCCCGTCTTACTGACTGTTAGTAAGAAATGAGAAAAGTTGATGACTCCACCTGTTCAATGGACAGGTTGAGTCGCTGTTAACTATTATGTAAGTGAAAATAGATCACTTACAAACTAACTAACATGAACAATCATCTTTACTAACAATTCATTTGCAGTGTAAGCTCTGTATTGCCTCCAACGCCATTGCACACACCAAATCAACCTCCCTTGCCACCACAAAGACTGTAGTCAACAAAGCCCAACAACTTGCCATTGGTGCAAAAATGAGCCAAATCACTGTGGTGCCCATCATCACAACACATTCAGATGCCCAAGATGAAGCAAATTGTCTCAATCTCATCCATCAGGCCATCATCAGCACAAAAGAAGGTATTGCCAAAGCCAAGCCATCACCTCAAAAGTTGGCTCCAACATCACAGACACGGTCCTCAAGACAGCTGATGGTACTGATGTCCGGAGCAGAAGACTACCAAATCAAAAATTTGCTTGCAGCCATCATACATGGCACCGTCTGTCCAAACACCACCAACATACTATCCCAGATCTTGACCATCATTCAATTCAACTTTGACTTCCACAACACCAACATGGAACTCCTATGCTTGAAAGCCTACTACATGGAATCATATGGTGTCACAATTGATGACACCCAACTTGCCATCATCATCCTCCCCAGCATCGATCTCACAGCAAGCAAAGGGTGGGGATGCAAATTCCATCCAGCACTACAGACAATTTGTTGTAAGTATGCCTATGACCATATGCACAACACTCCCAGCATTACTGACATGTTGAAGGGATTTGTGGGGGCCGAGGTATGCAAACTCACCAATGAAGCATGCCTTCATTGCCCACTCTGACAGCAACTCCTCTGTGCACTGCAGCTGTCAACATGGTCATGGTGCCCATTGAGATCAACACAACAATAAGCACCGCAGTGTGCATCATGACCACAGGCATTTGCACTGTGCTAACAACCCATGCCCCCATTGCAAAGAGTACTCGTACCCAACTGTTGCAGAAGGCCATTGTTTTTTTAATACAAAGGGTATCAGGCAAAGTGGATTGCGACAAGATTGAAATACAAGCCCCATCAGAAATTTGCTGCCATCATGGGTGTGTATCTGACCAAGAGTGACAATTCAGGTGACAAATGATGGGGTGGGTCAGCAATTGTATCAGTGTCTGTGACTAATGATTGGATTGATGTTAAAAAATGCAGCAAGCACACAGTAAATCTTTTACTAGCACTACTAACTTCTTTTACACCAAAATTACAAACTAGTATAGAACACTACCCCAATTTGCAGCAGACTCACCACACACCATTCCTCAGTCAATCTTGCAACACACTCAACCTCCCATCACCAGCAGATTCAAACATATAGCCCAACATAAAGCCCTTGAGTGCCATGCCAAATGCCTTGTCACAATGGCTGAAGAAGCCTTAATCAACACACACATATCACATGAGCTGAGGATGAATGCACTGCTACTACCAAAGCCAAGACCAAATCCATGCAATGCCAAACCATCACACTCATGCAACCTGCCAGCAAAACCAAAGTCCACAATCAATTCATCAAAGATAAACAATGCCTGTCTTGCTCTGTCCACCACTCTCCGCTGTGCTGCTCAATTTTGCATTACCAAGCACCACATGCAGTTTGACTCCCTTCCCTCCATCCACTACTTCAACCCTTCCTCAACTGAGCCTGTGATTACATACAGCTCTGGATTTGATGGTGATTATCTATGAAAGACCAATTGCCTTCAGCACATCTGCCCATCCTCCAACCAACCACAAAACACATGGCATTGCCAATGGCAGAGCAAGCACAACCATCCACAAGAGAAACCTACCTTTTCCTCAACTCTCTGAACATACATCACAGGCCGACTCCTTTACCAACTTCCCACAGTCATTAATGAGTGTTGGAAAAACATGTGATGACAGCACCATTTCCACTTTTACACAAGACAGAGTCACCATCCACAACAAATAGGATGTTCTCATCACTTGCAAGGGTGAACCGCTACTCATAGGCATACATGACACCCACGGCTGCTAACACATCCCACTTGTTCAAAACAATGGCCACTGGCAACCTTGTTCATCTTCCAAGAAAGCCAGAAAGATCCTATGCCAGGCCAACAGCATGTATGACCTTCATCCACCAAGTAAGACATACAATGGGTGCATGTTGTGTGTGGCTTCCCCATAAAATCCATGTGGCTCAAGGCCATCATGGCTGGTAACTTCATTGGTTGGCCCCTACATACTACCAAAAAATGTCCAAAGATATGACCCCAAAACCACTGAAACTCCCAAAGGACACCTCAACCAAACACGCAAGAACATGCATTCAAAACTCAAAGCAACACCACTGGATGAATTCCATTCCAGCCAACTGAATGGCTGAAAAACATGTGAGATCTTCACCAATGTATTCAATGTCAGGGACACCATCTTCACTGATCAAACTGGAAAATTTCCTCACCACTCCCCATCTGGTCACCACTACCATGGTTGATATGGACTCCAGTGCCAATCTTGTCAAACCCATAAAGAACTGCTCCGACTATGAACTCACCCATTTGTATTCTTCCCTTTTCTCTTGACTACAAAAAGCCAGAGTCGCCCCACAAAAACATGTCTTAGACAATGAACTCCACCAGGTCATGAAAATGCTCATCACCGACAAGTACAAAATGACCTACAAACTTCTACCCCCTGAATGCCATCACTGCAATGCGGCCAAAGTGGCGATAAAAAACTTCAAATCTCACTTTCTCAGAATTCTTGCAGGGGTAGCTGATGACTTCCCCCTCAAACTCTGAGACAAACTCCTCCCTCAAGCAGAAAAATATCAATCTGCTGTGGCAATCTAATGCCACTCCCACTGCATCCACCTATGCCCATCTCCATGGACCATTCAATTACAACAAAATTCCACTCATGCCACTGGGATGCAATACACAAGTACACAAAAATCCGACTCCTGCAGCACCTGGGCTTTTCATTCAGCTGATGGTTGGTATCTTGGCACTTCTCTTTGGCATTATTGCACTCAAAAATGTCACATCAAGACCACTAACAGCAAATGTCTCAGTGACACCATCTCTTTCCAACACAAGTTGATCACAAATCCCTCTCACGCCCCAGCAAACAAACTCATGCACACAATTTTTGACCTCACCGCAGCACTCAAAGGCATCAGAACCCCCCCCCAGACATAACAGAACTAAAACAATTCCTGAAGTCTTTCTCCTACTACTCCACTCTAGTGCCTACCAAGAATACTAGCACTCATTCTGTTGTTCCAATGCTGCCCACAATGAACCCATTGTCAGCTCCAAGGGTGCACAATCCTATCCCCACCCTGCCATGCATCACTTGATCCATGATACAGATGCAACAAAATACAAGCCCTTGTCCAACCCTAGTTGTTATACCACAACCACACCCAAAACTGCATCCAGGTCACAATTCCTCCCCCAATCCGATCAGTGCTCCTGCACTTAACACCCAATCCAAAACAACTGCAAGGACCATGTTTGCTTCCCCTCCTACTAACAACATGTGCGCCAAACATGCCTCCCACATACCCAAGCCCAACCCACGTCTGTCCACTTGCATAGCTCAGATTCAGTGAAATGCTAATTGTTCACTTGCAGTAATGGACAAAACCACCAGCAAACTACTCAACTATTGCCAACTGCTGCATCATCCTGAATACCATGCTGACTGGACCAAATCATTCACCAATGAATTTGGTTGCCTGGCATATCGGGTGGGTGGTTGCATCAAAGGTACAAACACTATTCATTTCATCCGCAAAACAGATATTCCTAAGGAACACCAAAATGATGTCACATAAGGCCAATTTGTATGCACCATCTGACCTGAAAAGCAGGAACCCAATCACACTCACTTAGTAGTATGGGGGGATAAAGTCAACTACCATGGTGTGGTCGCCATACACACAGTTGATATGCTTGTTGCCAAAAATTCTTTTGAACAGAGTCATCTCCATGGCTGGTGCTCACTTCATGAGTATGGACATTGTAAACTTCTACCTCAACACTCCTCTCAAATGCCCTGAATTCATTCAAATGTGACTCAGCAACATCCATGAGGAAATCATCCAAGAGTACAAGTTGCATGACCTTCTTGACCATGACAACTGTGTATACATTAAAATTATGTTTGGCATGTATAGACCCTTGCACGCCAGCCTCATTGCCAAATTATTGAAATATGCCTCAGTAAACACGGTATCAAAGCAAACTAGTACCTGGGCTTTGAAAACACGGCTGGCACCCCATTTGGATTGAATAGGTAGTAGACAATTTTGATGTCAAGTTTGTTGGCAAAGAACATACCCTGCCCCTCAAATCTGTTATTGAATACAATTATGCCCTCAGCACAGACTTGACTGGCAACCAATACATTGACATCACACTCAACTGGGACTACGCAACCCAAAACGTTCACCTTGCAATGCTGGGCTATGCCACCAAGGCCCTCAAACAATTTCAACACAAACAACCCTCTGATCCACAACATGCCCCGTCTCCCACCAAAACCCATCAAATATGGAGCCAAAAAGCAGTCTGCCACTACAACATCAACAGCCCATCTGTTCAATAAACAGGGCAAGAAATTAATCCAACAAGTTTGCAGAAGGTCTTATTCTTTGCAGGGCCATCAACTCCACTCTGTTGTGTCCCTTAGTGCCCATGCATTGCAATGCACCAAACCTACCCAGGACACTTTGGACCAAACATTGCAACTCCTTGACCATTTAGCTTCCCAAGAAGATGTCGTACTTACCTACCAAGCCAGTGACATAATCCTGGCTGCCCACAGCAATGCCAGCTACCTCAGTGAACCTAAGGGACACAGTCAGGCAGGCAGCCATTTCTTTCTATCTCCCATTGCAGACATACCACTCAACAATGGTTCCATTCTAAACATTGCCCACATCATTAAGCATGTCATGGTATCGACAACCAAAGCTGCACTGACAGCAATTTATATCACTGCTCAAGCTGTGTACATCAGAATCATCCTCCATGAACTTCGACATAAACAACCAGCGATTCATCTCCAAACTGACATGTCATGGCAGATGCTGTTGTAAATGGAAAATTTCATCCTAAACGGACAAAAGCCATGGACATGCATTTCAATTGGCTCCATGATCGTGAATGCCAAAAATGATTTCACATTCATTGTCATCCCGGAAAATCAAACCACGCTGACTACTGGACAAAGCACTATCCTGTCAAACATCACCAATGCATGCGGCATGAATTCCTCACTCCACTCATTGTTTTAGAAATGCTTTGCCTCAAGCAAAAGCATCTCCCATGACAAGCTGCGGCAGCTGCCTAATTTTTGTCATACATCTTCCCATTTTTGAGCTTCTGCAAGGGTGTAATGATACTTTCATACTACAGTATCACCTTAGTACTTATAGTAAAGCTCAGAGAATTCTTCAAACCATCAAATACTGAACCATCAACTACTGACTGCCATAAAAATAGATAACAGTTTTGACCATGACAATCGTGTTGATTGTTGTTCTTCTGTATACATTAACATGCTTTGAGCACACATGACAACCAGGTCTGTTGCTTCTTGTGCAACACCTTGCAAAGCTTTTTGAATCACAAATGTTGACATGTTATTCCAGCATAGGATGATTGTTTTTATTCAGTCAGAATGCTTGGGAGGAGGCTATGTACCATCTTGTGGGAACTTAGTTTCAAACTTGGGATGCTTCAAGAGAAAGTGGTATGCCTTTATCAGTTTGCTGAACATTTTAGGCATATCCTTTGTGTAGGTATGTGCATGTGAGGTATACTCTTCCCTCATTAGAGAATAGTACAGCCTGTTTTCACATCATCCGTGACTCCACCAGAATCGGAGGGTTCAGTTAGATAACCCCAGCAAATTTCTTGCTAGCTGGCCATAGACACTGTTGTCAATACCTCTTGAAGCTGGAGAGATCTCTTTTATACTTCCAACTACCTGGTCTGTTTCTCCACCACCTTCCAAGGATTCTTCCCTCAGCAGTGATTGTCTGTTAAAGGCATCTTGTAGAACAGATGGAGCCATGGCTTTGATCTGGTTATTCATGTTGGTTCTCATTTGCTAGTTAGTAGCACCGAGGCCCTTATCTATTGTGTTCCACCAAGATTGCATAAAACCAGAAGGTTAAGATGCTCCTCCAGTTTGCTGTGTGACCTTGTCAATGACTCAGTTAATTGCATCAATATGCTTTGAATATTCACAACAACCAGGTCTGTCACTTCTTGTGGGATGCCTCACAAAGCTATTTGAATCACCAATGTTGACATTTTGTACCAACATAGACAGATTGATTCTCATTGAATTAGGATGCTTGGGAAGAGGTTTTGTGCAATCTCTTGGAAACTCAAATTCAACTTGGGATGCTTTGAGAGAAAATGATATGCCTTAATCAGTTTACTGAGGCTTTGGGGCATATCTTTTGTGTAGATAGTGCATGCAAGGCATGCTCTTCCCTTGTTTGAGAATAGTACAGAACTGTCTTCACCTTATCCCTGACTTTGATGTGCACATGCATGTGTCCCCTTACTGTATACAGGAGCAAGTATATTTTAGGTATCAATAGGGGCCTAAGTAAAGTGTGCCATGTTGTGAAGAACTATGCAAGTCCCAGCAGCAATCACAAGAAAAGCTGGTCATTGCAATAACAACAGACATTGAAGGTCAGGAAATTAGGATTAAAATGCAAAATTTAAATATTGAATCCAATGTTAGACCATTTACCAGGAAATGTGCTTTAGGGGGGCTCAAACTCTTGGTAGTAGGAAAGCCTGAAAAAAACAAATATGTTAGCCTACAGTAATGTCAAATTTTTTTGCATCAGTGACTGGGAGAGGAGTACATAAGAAACATGGTACAAAAATAATTTGAGCAGGTGTACAGAAATCACAATCTCAAAAAAGTCATTAGGTTGATAAAAAATATTTTTGAAACCGGTCTATTAATCCAAAAATGCAATAACATTAGAGATTCTGGTATATTTTTTCTTTTACATTGATTACATGGAAATCAATTGATGGCTTGAAAAAGTAACACGTGGATGATCTGTAGATGTTGACATGCATCCAAGTTTTTAATGAAATAGGGGAAAAATAATTATCTAGTCTTCTTAGACACATTTCCCTGACCATTGCAAAATGGAAGTTGACTGCGATGTTATTTGCTAAAACTTGGTTAAAAAAATTCAAATTGAGTTCAACAAAAACTCAACAATCAGCCTATTTTTGGCTTTCAGATCTTGAAAGCAAGGTTGACTCTGATAAGCAAAGACATCATGATGGAAAAAAGTTGAGTATGAAAGAACTCAACAAACAGCCTGTATGTTTTTTCCGAGTTTGACAAATGATGCTGTGGGTCCATAAAACATACAACAATATCTCGAGTTTTAAAGAACTTGATGGCAAGCCAAGCAAAAGATTTGTGTGTTAAACAAAAAATAAAATGGAACAAAAACTTCTGAAGAATCAATCTACTAGTGGAATTGATGAACTGTTTTTATTTGGCACTGGACATTATTTGTCAAAATGGGTTTTGAGACCAGCTCACCTCCATTTCAAAACAAAACAAAATATTTGTTTTTGCTGAATACTTAAAAATGCCATACTCAACTCCAGCTGGATTGAGAAGTGAAACAAGATTCATTAATTAAGCAAAAATATAATCTAGCACAAAAATGTTTTGCAGATAAAATGAGTGTTTGGCATACTTTCCCACTAGCAACTTGGCATCAAGCAAATGACTATTGAGTGGTCCCCATAATCCATCAGAGTACTGATGATCACCCTTTTTTACAAACCTTTGGCTGGAGATCAGCAGTGGTTTCATTTACCACATTGCTATCATCAACCAATGGTTGAGACCAAGATGACACAAAGTAGCTAGGCTTTTTGACTTACAAGTCAGCCATAGAAATGATATCTGACTGTTCAGTTGTGTTATCTAGAGAAAAGGCTTCTCGCCTCCCTCTTGTCATGGTAGTCCTACAACATTTGTTACTCATAACAACTCTCTGAGTACTTTAGATAACAGCATGTTCTTGACAGGAAATGCTGAGGTGTATTACTTTCCGCTCTGACTACATGGTACACCAACCATATCTAATGGATATTTTCCTTCTCACTCCCTCAGCCTAATGGCCTAGCCATAGCTCTTGAGTTATGCTTGCAATAACAAGACCAATGCAGCAATAAAACAAACAAACAAACGAAAAATTTCTTGCTAGTGCTATAGCTATGCATGAGACATGCATAGAGATTCACTACATCTTGCTCTAAATCGATACAAAACTGCCAAGTACAGTTACAGTTAGCCATTGCAACTCTGGCCATTGTGTGCTAAGACCCCTATGTGCATTAATCTTCCTCCACAAATTCTCCCTCAAATGGTAATGAATGTAACCCTGGACACTGCAATGCATACCACACATATGCCCACAATCTTTGAGTTGCTTCCCTTATTTTGGAATATTACTAATTATTATGCCACTACATGGTTGTAGATTCTCACAATCACTTTTGTGAATGTTCTTTTGCTGACAACAGCACATGCAGACACTTGCATGTAATTGTGAAAATCATGAGATGACTCACATCATTTATAAATCGCCGATCTTGAAGATATTTCAAGTGCAGGAATTTGCATGTCATTATGATTATTCGAGTGATAGTTTACATCATGCTCCCTTAAGAGCCATGTCTGAGTTACAAAGGATCCTGAGAAAATAAGTCCTGAAGAATTCCAGCATCCAACAATTGTTGGGAGAAGGAATAAATGGTTTTTTACATTATTGGCTGCAATGACAACAATAGTACCTTATGATTATGTCACAATATGCGAGATCCAAAACATGCTAACAAATGCAGAAAGTCTGTTGTATTTTATAACCTTTCCATGTGCCTCAGTGAATCCAACTCAAAATAATTGAGACTGAGGTCATTTGAGTTTTTTACCTTGTGTCATATTTTTCCACCTCATCATTTCAAAGAAAAGAAAGGTGGACTTTTTAGACAATGCCATATTTGTTTGATGTATGGCAGAGTGATGTTCATCATAGAGGGGGAGAGTGACATACTCACCCTTGTGAACCCTTTTGGACATGTGAGGAAGAATATTTTAGGTATCAAAAGGGGCCGTCATAAAGTGTGCCAGTACCTGGCCACAGTAGATAAATGTAGGCTACATACAGATCAGTAGCATTATTTTTCCAACTCGCTCTCTATTTGTCAAGCAATTGTTTACATTATAAACATTGCAGACAATGGAAAATGAAGATACTCATTTTTTAGAGATTTGCTCAAATCTCTGAGAGAGTTTTAGTGCAGACATGCTGCACCTGGACCACACCTAGGCCAAAATAAAACAAGGTAGGATGACTATCAATTAGATTTTAAATCATTAATTTTCTATCCATCTTTATCAATCATGCACTTTCCTTTTGTCATCTTCTTCACAACCAACTTGTGGTATAGGTCAGACTTCACCAGACTTTGGAGGGTTTTGGCAGGTAATTCCAGCATATTTCTGGGTAGCAGGCTGTACATGCCTCTGTCAAAGCCTCTTGACACTGGAGAGGCCACTTCTTCACTTCAACTCCCTGTTGTGCAACTCCATCACCTTCCAAGGATTTTTGGCCTCAGCAGCAATTGTTTGATAAAGATTTGCTTAATAGGCTTCTCATAGAGGAGATGGAGCCATGGCCATGATCTGTCCATTCATGATGGTTCTCATTTGCTCTTCAGTAGCATCTGGGCCTCAATCTTTTTCCACGTAGATTGCTTAAAACCAGAAGATGAAGATGTTTCTGCTGTGTGCTGTTTGAACTTGTTGATAACAAAGTTGACTGCATTAACATGCTTTGAGTACTCACAACCAGCAGGTCTGTCACTTCTTGTAAGCTGTTTTAATCACCAATGTTGACATTTTGTTCTCTTTCTAACTTAATTATGATGTTTCTGAGGTGTTTTTGAACCATCTTTTGAGAAATCAATTTCAACTTGGGATGCCTCAAGAGAAAGTGGTGTGTCTTCATCAATATACTGAAGGTTTCAGGCATATCCTTTGTGTTGATATGTGCATGTGAGGCATACTCTTCCCTCATTTGAGAATTGTACAGACCTGTCTTCACATCATCCTTGACTACATCAGAATTTGGATGGTTCTGGCAGATAGTCCCGGCAAATTTCTTGCTAGCTGGCTGTAAATGCCTATGTGAACAGTTGCACATATAGTCAATTCCTTAGTTCATCTTGATGGCCTCATACTCTGGTTTCTTCTCATTCACCTTGTTTGTTGTTGCAACAATCTATTCAAACTCCTGGGAGATTTCTTCCCAGAACTTGTCTGTCTCCTGTTTTGTTCTCTACTTCATGTAAACATGAAACAGCAATGAAAGCCATTCCAAGTAACAATGTGTAAGCCAGTGAATGTGTGAGTATGCCCCAAACAGCAGGTGCCTTTGC
>JALLPC010003452.1:0-10978 GCA_036940045.1 Stephanocyclus meneghinianus | reverse complement strand
AAATTACCCAGTAATCCTAAATTACTGGGGAATTACTGGGTAATTTGCAACCTAGCTTATCTACAACTAAAATATTCCTACCAATCGGCTTAGGTCAGAGTCAAGCGTAAGCTGGGAGGACATTGGAGAAAAGGGAGGATGAAAATGGTGGGAAAAGCTGCAGTGACACACGAGGAGCATGTCTGATGGAGAGGACAAAAATTGTGTGCTTCTTTTATGGTGAGCCGGCTGATCAGGCCCCGCTGTATCACACAGTACGATTCTGACCCACAGAACAACTTTAAACTTTGGCTGTCAAGAGAAAGTGAGTACTTTAGCTAACACAGTCTTGTCATTATGCTTCTCTTTAGTGAAGTGTGTTCGGGTTTTGGAAGAGGCAAATCCTGAAAATACAAAAGATCCTTCTCCAATAGAGTGGGTCAGCAGCCCTCCTTCCCAAAGTTCCAATACCTAGTTAGTTCTAGGTTCTCTGACTTTCTTCAACCTTCCCTGCCAGGTACTACCTACCACCTTTGCCAGCCAGCTTGTTTTGGTTGTGATGTCCACCCCTCCACCATGGGGTTGCGATGTGTGGTGAGTTTCGGAGACATCTTAAGTTTCTCGCCAACCATGTGGAGTCACAGGGAGCGACACACATGGATCTGTTGCAGTGAGAAATTTGAATCTAGGGATAGTGGGCTTAGAACGTCCACAGTCCTTGTATCAGGTGAAAATATGAATGTCAACAGAATGTGCAAAATATATATCTTATAATCAGTAGGCTCTTATGTACTGAGATATAAGGTAGTTGACATAATTTACAAGAAATTTATATGGCGGATTCAAATTAAATGTTGGAATGAAGATGAAACTCAATACAAGTGGGAGTAATGAAAGATTTGAAAAAAATCACTCATACCAAAAATAATGTATGATAGCACAATGTGTACCATAACTTCGCTGTCCTTTTCTCAACGTGCCGACTTTTTGACTAATTTTTCACTAAAAAAACCACTGATTTTGTCGTTCGGTTCGGATTTACCTCTAGAGGTTGGACTTGGTCGGACTTAATATAATTATTTGTTTTTCTTTTTTCGGCATTTGGGCGCGAAAACGAATTATGGCAGGTATTGTACCATACCATGCCCACTCTATTTCACCTGTTTTGGTAACGGAATTTGGGGTGGTTAATTGTACGATATTCCATACTACCGTTTTCAAGAAGAATTATAAGGGTATAGTACAATACCATACCACACATCGTACTAATTGGGCAGCAGGATGAGATAGACAATCCAAACTTATCTCCCCACTTCATAGAAATCGTCCTTTTCCCTGATCAGCATTCGTTTTACGCTGACCAACTTCAAACATACTAATTTACACCCACCATGGCGGATAACTCCCACCGGGACAAGCAGTTCCACAAGCCAACACACGATGATGAGAATCCCTCTGTCCTCATCAATAACATTCCTTCTGCTATCAGCAATAACAATACATCCACCGGCAACGGCAGTCACGTTGAGAGTTCACGCTCCATTTCTAAGACAATGAAACTGGTCATTGTTCTCCTAGCTTTGTCTGTTGCTGTTGTACTTGGTGTGACGCTGTCCGTCTGGTCGTTACGCGATGGCGCCGCAACAAAAGACAGTGTGCCTGCAAGCGCCATTGCACCTTCAATTCCCACGAGTGAGAGCAGCATAAAGAATGAATCATCGAACGAGGCCGACAATACTCCCACGGTGCAAAATGCAAATGGAGCAAAACCCGAACCTGTGTATTTTACATCGGACGGTCCTATTGAATCTCGAGTTAAAATGATATCTCCTTCGATTGTAAATGGCTACGAATCATGTTCTGATTTGGAAAGTGACATCACCGAGGTCTTGAAGCTTTACATGAACAATTTTATCAAGTATGAGGCTGTATCGGGTGAGAAATATGCCAACTGTGACCCTGAGAATGATGATTGGATGTGGGGCTTGTATGGCTACAGCCACTACTTTTACTATGGTGAGTGAATACTCTTTTTAGTGTATATTTATCTATTTCGACATTTTTAGGAATGATCCCGTTCCATAGTTTACATTGGTGTGTTACTCCTGCATCGAAGACGAAGTCAATTATATTTGTTCCCCAGCTAGCAACTCTAGCAACGGTACGCATACTGGCTGTGCCACCGACAGTACTGAGGTACCGTGGGTAGTCACCTGGCTTGTTATTGACTATGCCGAGGGAAAGATTTTTTACAATGAGACTGAAGCACGTGTTGAATATGAAAGCATCGATCCTCAGTTGCCCAAGCGATTGTACGATCCTTCGAAAAGTGTCATAGAGGAGGTGGGTTCAATGCCGGAATCTATGTGGTGCCAGCTGGAGAGTTGGGCATACAATGCACAATGCGAAGGCAAGGCACCGTCTTCACGAAAGATAATGAAGTCCACGACTAAGCAATCACGATCTTTTTCTCCCAATGCCAAGGCGGGCAGTAGCATTCGGCGTAGAACCCGTGGATCAAAAATCGGTGACAAGTTTAGCGATAGCTATGACCTGAACAACCAAAATGATAGCGCAAATGAACATGACAAAGTTGTGTCAGACGGAACCTACATCTACGCTGCGTACGGAGACGTCCTTTATGCATGGACTGCCAATGACACGACACTCGGTGTTTCCATCACTAAGATGCCCAGAAACGAGACTTCTTGCGCTTGGAATGATGCAACATTACCATGCATCACAACCGCTAAGCCCGAAATAGAAGCACTATTTCTCGGCAATTCCCGATTGACAGTAATCATGTCACAGATGCGTTTAACGAACTCTATCGACGGCAAGACTCATATTCTCGTATTTGATACCTCGGATGTTAGTCTTGGATCTCCCCTAAAACAACTTGGTTCCACTGAATTGAGGGGCGAGTTCTCCGATGGACGCTCAATTGGCGATAAAATAATTATTGCAACAGGATCTCTCATCGACACTTGGACTCTTGAACGAGACTTGTCACGATCTCAGTCGCAGTATTGTGGCCTTGACTCTCAGAGCTACACAGACCTTGCTGTTGAAAATGCCACAGCAAGTGTTCAATCTTTGGCCAAGCAAATTGTTACGGATCTAGAGCTTGTGGACGATTGCTCAAGAATTTTCCAACTTGCCATGTTACGAAGCTCTAGTGATGACTCCGATACAAATATGACCAACATGAAGATGGTTGACATTTTAGGAAGCTTCGTTCATATTTCCTCATTCGATCTGACATCAGATTTGAGCGGAGGTGGCGATATCTCCGTTGCAATTGCTGGCGCTTTTGTTCCGGGATATGATTGGCTAGTTTATCTTGCTGACGATTTCTTAGCAGTAGCAATCGACACTACGAGTTCACTGTCTCAGACATTCCTCCTCGGGTTTGATCTATCGACAAAGGCTGGAGCAGTTCCATTTTGCTATAGGCAAATTCCAGGCAATGTTGATGATAACTATCTTATGGACATGTGGGATGGTCATCTGCGAGTCGCCTCAACGAACTTTGTCTACAACGACTTTGACTACCTAAACGTCACATCTGTGATCAAGGTTTATGTTTTAGAAATTCCAAGTACCCAAGGATGCTCAGGGAAGATGTCACTTGTAGGAGAAGTTGATATCTCAGGAGATGGCATCGCTGGGACTCGATTTGACAGAGATAAGGCCTACTTTTCGGTGGTTGAATGGAATGCACATGATCATTTTCTCATTGTCGATTTATCAGATCATTTGAATCCACGAGTCGTGGGAAATCTTGCGGTGAGATTTGTTTGTTATCCCTATGGTTTTTGCTAATGGTGCCGCATTACCTTTCTATCTTTGTCTCACTTTTGCTACATTTCAAAATTACGATACAGATCAATGGAACCTTTTCCTATTTGCAAGAAATTGACATGGACAACAATACTTACGTCCTTGGGATTGGTTCTGAAATTGATGGATATTGGCAAACAAACATTACAATGGACCCGTTTATACACATGAAGTTATCACTGTTTGATGTCAACACCCCATTGTCACCTACACTGACTGCATTGTACAAAGACGTTGCTGGATCTTACTCCATTGCAACGCATGTATTCCTTGCGGTTCGATTTTTGCCTGAGTCCACGAGACTCGTAATTCCTGTTTCGAGATCCTACGATGTCAGAAACTACAGCTATTTCTTCAGTGTTTTCGACATCTCCAAAGATTCTATCACCCCTGATTTCAATGTGACACATTCGACCAGTGAATCATTTTGCTGGTCTGCACCCAGTCTGCCTCGCCGAAGTTTTGTTTTCCAATCCGAGCTAACTACAGTGGATGGACACACAGTGATCCGTACGGATATGCAAAGTGGAAGTTTCATCTCCGAGCTTGATCTTGACGTCGGTTTGAACTATTCTGTCTGCGGATCTCCGTGGCATCAAAACTACAATCAGACTGAAAATTATGGATATGATTACAATGATGTAGTCGAAGGGATACTAAACGAGACAGAACCCTGCAAGATTCCTAACTCTATTCAAGCAGACATTGTTGACATTTGCACTGACACTGAATTCGCCTCCCTGTCTTTCGTATTTAATCTTACCTCCATCAGCTACTGCAATGATGGCAAACTTTCTGTGGAATCTATGGGAAATGTCAGCAGTGTAGATGAGTGTGCGCAGAAATGTGTGGAAAAGCATAATGGACAGAATGCAAGTAGTGATACTGTCCAGGGGTTACAATATGATTGCGATGGAAATTGTGTTTGGTGAGTGCACTCTAAGGAACGGCCTTCAACTTTAACTCTCATCTCATTTTGATCTGGTACTATTTGATATCACAGCCTCGTTGACAGCGATGAGATTACAGATTTAAACTTGAACATATCAGTGGCTTCAGGTTGTTATGTATTTGCTTACGCCATGGGCGCAACGGCCATAAAGGTAGAAGGCGTTGAAGACGATGCGTATAATTGTTAATTGAGTGGATTACTCGGAATGTAATTCGAGAAGATTGTTGTTTATGAACAAGTGAGGTAAATCATTGTTGGGTTGAAACTGTAGGCTTAATGTTGAAATGCATATGTAGAGAGAAGAAAAGTAAGACCCGTTTTACCTGAGATGAAACCAATCATAGACTTCATCTTGTTCGTTGTGCTTCCTGTCTGCAGGTTATTGTATGCTCTGGGAGTAGGATTGTGAAAAGTCAGGGACCCCTAACGTGATCTCCATCCAATTTAAGAAAACTACTACATTTCATGGTGACACATCATCCTGTATCCTGAGTTCTTTCTTCCTATGAAGCAATTCTTTTTCTATCCTACATGGTGGAGTATAGTTCCGGTCGATTCATCACATCTGTCTCTTTGTTACATATCTATAATACCAGATGGTGTCTAAAATGTATGACTGCACAGTCTTTTACACTGCAAGAGTACATAAAATAAGTTTCGATTCTAGTACATGCTTCTACAAAAGTTCGGTCTCAGCAAACTTTTTGCCAACACATTCCATAATCTTTTCATCCCCCTCCGACACGTCGTCTGTACATTCCGAACGAGGCTTCTTCAATCCCACATCATCACTATATTCTCCTTGAGCTTTGCTAACTTCAGCGCTATCACGGAATGAACTCGACAATCGTACTGTATTCGATGTCTTGCATTCGGACAACACAAACATGCAGTCAGAACAAGTAACACTACAACAGATATAGCCTAAGATAATCCAATGTAGACAACATTCCCAGATGCTTCATTTGACGAGACGGATACGCTCGTTTGATTGCTCTCACTGCGCATACCGCATGTTTGGGACAAAAGCCACTGAATTTCAAAGCATTGAACTCTTCGTCGTGCATCTCGGTGGGTGAACAACAGCACACATTCTAAGCATGAACAAAAGAGACGTACGTTATACCCTTTTTGGAAATAAAGGTGGCATTGTCCTCGCACTACCTCGTACGGAAAAGGCATGACCTTCCAAAGAATTGTTTTTTGCGCCCGAGCCTTCATTGTTGGACGCCGAGGTTGTGTCCAGAGAGGGCGTCACTTCCACTCTTTTCTCCCCATTCAGCATTCACAGATGGAAAGATATCACGTTGGGATGTACGTCGGAGATATCTTACCATCACCAGTCGTTATCGTACCGACGTTACCAGTTCCCTCTACCGTCGTACCGGACGAATCACACATCTGTTCTACAGACAAAGTCTTGCCTCCCATGGGTTTCACCTCGGATTTTCCACAGGTAAATCTCCTAAGCTTTCTTCCCGGACAACGCCAAAGCTGCTGTCATCGAACAAAGTCAAGCTAACCTGATCAATTCGTAATGGTGATATCACCCACGCCGTGCGACGATCCCATACTGATTTGGAGCCATTCTTGATGCCCCCGCCCTCTGCTGTACCATAGAGAGGGCGGAGGATTGAGTGCTATTGTAGTAGACAAGCCCTGTTCATTGCTAAAAATAAGAGAGCTTAAGGTGACGGTGTCGCTTATTTTTTTGGCATTTTTTTGGCGCGAGCACGCGAAATTCTCGACATCCCATCATCCCGCCCAAACCATTTTACACGACCGCACCATGGTAAAAAAGCCGCTCCACATGATCACTCATATCGGAAAAACCAAAGGTGCCAATAACATTCCGACTTCACCCGTCTGTCCCCCTTGACGTCGTCCATCATCCACCACAAACCGTCCGTCACTGGGTATCCTCGTTTTTGTGCTGTGACACTTCACGCACAGCACAATTCCACGCACGCAGATCGACGACTCCCGTCTCTGCCTAGCAAAAAAGAGTTCTTCTCTGCACTGCAATTCAACTCCACATTAGCAATTCTCCGACATTATTAAAAGCACTCTCCTATCCTCCATCGCCTCCTCAACAAAACAAAGCAAAGTGTACCAATTCTCTGGTTTATTGTTGATAAATCCAGTTTTGCCTATCATGAGTGACATCAAACTGGAAAAAGATGTTATGAAGAATATTTTGATACTCAACAATCAAACACCACGAGAAAATAATATGTATTGGATCACAATTGAAGAGATGCGCGATAGGCTTATCCACTGTGGAGTGGATAAAGCTCTTACGACGAATATGATTGGAGAGGCATTGAAAAAAGTCAACAGAGGCGAGTCTTTCTTGACGAGGCGCCATGAAGGTAAAACTCCATATTATCGTCCAGCCATCTATTCAAATGAAAGCGGGACTCCCAATGATCAACGAATTGTTCTTAAAGGATCAAAACGTCTTCCTATCACACCACAACGAGATTACTTCAAATCAACAGAACAAACAGCGAATATGTTAGCGATGGTAAATCAAGCACTTGTACAATTTGATAATGATTCTCATTCGCAATGCAAAGTCCGGGCAGCGGCTTTACGCAATCAACAAAACACCGCCGCTCTAACTATTCAGTCAGCAGTTAGAGAATGGCAAACTCAGTTGAGAGCGGAATACTGGGAGTGGCGATGCAGACAACGGACCAAGCTGTCACGTGACATTGCAGACAACAAATTCGATTCAAACAACAATGAGAGTGATTCCAGTGGACATGTTGAATTTGAACAATGCTGCAGCGATGATGTGTCAATTGATGAGGATGACTGTAGCCGTGATGACAATGACAAACTCAGTGATTGTTACGAATTTGATCTCCATTCGGAACCAGCACCTTTCTCTCACATAGTAGACGATGGTTATGGTATTTTTAATTTGCGCATGATGACTGAGTTCATTACTAATCTAACCCGACACGCTGCTCAATGCACTGCACCTCTTGAGATTACATCGATGGACAAACGTTATGGGGCCGGAATTGATCAATATTGGACGTGCGGTCGATGTAAGGAACCCTTTCGATTGAGAAACTGCGAGTGGATTAGAAGTGTAGTACAAAGAGGTAAGGGTTGGTCAAGGCTACAACCAGCTCTTAATCTTGAATTGGCAATGGGAGCGAGAGTCAACGGCATAAATCATGAGAAGCTCATTGGTTTTCTACAAGGTTCAGTTGGTATAAAAACTATGTCCCGGCGGAATCAAAAGCATATTGACTTAAAAATCCGTGGAGCAATTTCACAGTTATATGAAAAGAGGCAAGAGGAGAATCTCAAGGAGCATGTTGAAGCTTGCAAGCAATTGCCGGATTATGAACCAATATATTTCCTCTACAATGGTGAATGGTGTCAGGCAACACCGGGTCCAGCGGCGATGGATGGTTGCGGAGTGCAGCGGTGTTATGATCACAAAGTAAAGAGTAGTGAAACTGCTTTAATTGTACAGAGTGGTGTCGTCCGTGTTCCAATTGCATTAGTACATTCGCAAGTGAGTACCGTTTGTTTGTTTCTTTGTGTTTGATTTACATTGACACAGATTAACATATGCACCACTTCTTTTCAAAGAATAAATGTATCCGTTGTACTTTAACATTAAACAGACAGATAGAACAGTGGGAGGCACAAGGAAACGAATTCACCGTTGAGGATCTTCACAGATTCTCTTTAAATCATGAAGGGATTTGTTATCGAAAATCTAACTATTCCTCTGCGGGTGCCGAAGAATTCGAAGGTATCAAGGCTGCACAAAATCTTCTACTAGACAGTGATGGCAAGCCACGAGATGCCTCAACTTGTGTATTTATCAATCAAGTTGTTGCAGATAACGACACTTCAGGACCGAATAACTTCATCGGTAAGCAACATGAGATTTTAGGATCTGTTGTAGACAACAAGGCCGAACACTTTCCAGACATTGGTCACACCGTGAAGAATAATAGCAACGAGATGTACAAACTCCGAGACAAAGACACGTCCTTCCGCGGAAAGAACTGTCTCTCAAACCAACGAATAAGGAGCATTTCGTCAGATATCACCAAGGCTGTTAAAGAGTACAGCAATCACGTTGGACACGACGTTAAACGTACTGAGTGCTTGGAACAACTTCGTACTATTATCCGACATCATTGCAACGAACATACCTACTGCAAGCACGAGAAATTCTGTAGCTATATCAAAGTTCGCAATGATCACCCGGAATGGACAGAAGATGAAGTCAATACAGAAGAAATCAATCGATCTAAGAGGCACAAGACAGCAATGGATCTGTCCGAGGAGGGCATTATTGTTCTCGAAAAAATAATTAACAAGAGATTCAACGCCAAAACAATTGATAAGATAGCCAAGTTAGGCAGTAGCAATCATTGTGAAGGATTCTGGTCTGAGCTGGTAAAACTAAGTGAAGGTAAGAGAATAGCCGGATGTGGAACAGATCTGTGGTATTCAATGTTGCAGCTTTGTTATTGCATGAATGGTCGGGGCCACAAAGAGAAATCAAGAAAGGAACTGTCGAATCTATTGGGTTTATACATTACTGATATAGAAACAAACTCCCACACAGTAAATGCAAGAATTCGTGAAAAGAACCGGACAAGGCATGGAAGCGAGAAGGGGAAGGCAACACGGCAACGAAACAAGATGACGAATGATCATCGTCGACAAAAACAAGACTCAAAATCTAAGAAGAATCATCACCAGAGCGATAAAGTTCCCTTAACAAAAGTGTCGAAAAGGACGACACAGTTTTGTAATAAATGCAAACAAAGTGGTCATAGCGCAAGAGATTGTATAGTACTATGGGACCCGAAGAAACAGAGTTCAAGGCCACTAGCATGGGATGATGGTCCCATGTCTGAAGAGTTATACAACCCCAGGGGTAAAAAGCACAAGCCACATAATTATGGATGGTCAGTTGGTGATTTCGTCTAGTTTATTGATACATATAAGAGCAGTATAAATGTAACAATTAAATTAAAGAATTAAAATAACTCTTTTTCTTAGTTCTTCCGCTTGCGATTACCTTTGTATGGAAGATCATCGGGGTTGGGCCATTTCTTACGGATAGCATACTCGAGACAAAGTGGAAGATGCTCGACCTTTCCTTTCCCAACTATGCAATAAACATTTGTAGCATACCACCAATACACCATATTGCGTTTGTGGGTGTTGCTGATGTCTGCCAAATCGTCTGTGGCGAAGTAACAATCGGCCTTGATTGTTTCCAAGTTTAAATTATCGACAGGGAAGGCATCACAAACACAGGCAATGAAACGAAGCCCATTCAACGCACAAAGCCGATGATCACTGGTGCAACATGGTTTGTTGTGTATTCGAGGATCTACAACATAATAATCCTCTTCTGTGGCAGGCTCTTGCAATGTTTGCACTTGATTACATGCCAACATTTCCGTCTGTACCTCCGAATCTTCCAAATGACACTTACCAACTCGTGATAGCTGGTGTACGAAAAGCATTGGCATGCGAGGAGAACTCTCATTGATTCTGTAATGCAGCGGAGTGAAAACATCCAACCGAATCATGTCCCCTCTCTCCAACGAGCGTCCTACATCCACAAGATTTCTGTTGAGCCGTGCATGAATCTTCTGGCCATCACCATCAACGAGTTTCAAGTCAGTAAACTTGAGAGACTGCGGGGTGCTGGCAAAATTGCTTTCATCTGTCTTATGGAAGGTTTTGATGACAAGAACCGATAAAATTGGATTGTTGCATGACTCATTTTCGTTTGTTGTGTTGGCAATTGCCTTGACATACCCTTTCGTCAACACCAAATTTCTATCTGACGGAGGCAATGGCATAGTAACCGTGTCATCTCCATCCACATAATGTTTTGGAAAACGTGACACAATGCTCACAAAATCACGGAGGTATTTCAAACGTTTGGATCGATAGACCTCCGGGTTATCCTTTACGAAATCAAGAAAGTGAGCAAATTCTTGATTAAGTTTCTCCTTCTTCGCCTTCGTATCTTTTTCTCTTCGGTTTTCTTGCCCTGACTTTCCACATCAATAAGCAAATGAAAAGTAATAAACTCATCTTGCACTGAAAATATAAATGCATGATATAACGACGTACCTGCTTCTTTTCATCTTGTCCAGTGGGAGATGATGATGACATATTCCCACTCTCAAACTTCCT
>JALLPC010003194.1:0-11503 GCA_036940045.1 Stephanocyclus meneghinianus | reverse complement strand
CTAGGTGTTCTAGTTCCACGGTGCATAGTGTGCAGCTAAAACTAAAACACCCGTTGTTCCAGAACAACAGGTCCATAATATCTCCGTGGAACTAAAACACCATGGTGTCTTAGAATACCATACGTCCTACGTAAAGACCATAGACAGGACATACTGCACTTCTTACCTCATTACTAGCTTAATCTACAGTGGAACTAGTTTTAACATTATAGTAGATGGCATCACTTGAAAAGTTTTAAAAGCATGGTGAATTCTGTAACCACATATGCATTATGTAATACTCATTATTCAAATCTAGCTGCATCAAATGATATTGTTTTACCATGAGCAACACACCCTCCAACATTACAGCCAGAGATATAGCCGAACAGCACCGTTCACTTTTCAACCTCAAAGCATTTGGAATTGACAATGATGGGAAAGTAGTTGATGGGAGCAAAGTTTCAAAGCTTGATTCAAAGGGACTCACCAGTGAAAAATGGGGAAGAATTTTGAATGTTCTTACACACTGGAAGGATATTGAAAGTGGCATAGAGGAGGCAGAAATGCAGCAAGAATATCGAAGGGTACATGCAAGTAAATGGAAAGAAGACAGAGCAGATTATCACCGTTGGAAAATGATTTATGAAGTAGAAGAGGGACGGATGCAAAATGGCAACACAGTGAGGAGGTTGGTGAGGAAAGAAGATGGTCGTGATCCTTCTGATCGTCGATTAGTCATTCCAATGTTAGAAATATTCGATGTCATCTATGAGTCCCACAGTGTTAAGCTTGGTCATTTGGGTGAAGAGAGAACTTATACAGATGTTGCCAAAAAGTACTACAGTGTCAGTCAAGCAATGGTCCGCATATTCATTAAGTCCTGTCTTCAATGCAATGAGAAACAGCCTGTTATCCCCACAATAAAAGGAGCCAAAAAACCAATCATATCTAATGAATACCGTGATCGATTTCAGGTTGACCTGATTGATATGAGGAAGAAGAAGAAGAAGAATATTTATGGAGTGATTCAACGCTGGATCATGACAGTGAAAGACCATAGCACTGGATTAACCTACATCACATCTTTGCCCAGGAAGAAAGCAAAGTATGTTGCTCATGAGCTTGATCATATCTTTGGTTTAATTGGCTACCCAGCAATTTTTCACACCGACAATGGAAAAGAATTTGTAGCTAAACTGATCCTCAACATTCTCAAGGAATTAAACCCATACATTGTCACTGTCACAGGACGACCACGCACTCCTCGTGATCAGGGTTCAGTAGAAAGCATGAACAAGTTGATAAAGAAAGTTTTGTTAAGTGTCGAATCTGAACTAAGGTTGAAGAGCATAGATCCTAATTGGACAAACTTACTTGGTAGAGTCATGGCTGTAGTGAATAACCAAAGTGGCCGTGGTTGCTATGCGGAGACTGCCTTCAAAGCAGTATTTGGTCAGGAGTATCATCAGCACATCAAGTGCACAGTAGCAGAGGCGCGTAACTGTACTACAATTGATGAACGTTTGGGTGTCAGTAATGATATAAGATTAGAAGCAGTTGCTCGAGAGTTATGCTTTGTAGGTAAGAATGATCCAGCTGAGAAAACTGATGATAATGATGATGGAGATTACTGGGATGATGATGAATCTGTTTTGTCTACTGATGAGAATATACACCAAGAATGTGATTCTGATGCTGATCCTTCGCTAAAAGAGATAGTGGATGAGGTCATACATGAAATGGTTGGAGGGCAATACTCTGATGTTGATTCTACTCTTCAGGAGTTAGTGCATGAAACAGTAGATGGTGTTAAAGGAAGTATAGAGAATGCAAATGTCCTGTCTGTAGAGATGAAGGAGAACTTATCAGTGGGGAGCAATGATGTAACATGCAGACAATGTCTCAATTTTTCTCCAGTTGCATCTCCCTTGTTGTCAAAAGAAGAGGCCGCACAATTGTTGGCAAGGCTTGCTGGTCACACTTCTCTCATGAGCAACACTCTCCCTGTGACTGTGGAAGTAAAAAAGGATGAATATGAGCTGGAAAATCATTGTAATGCAGACACAAATACAACTTCTCCAACAACAAGTAATGCAGACACAAAAACAACTTCTCCATCAACAAAATCATCAAAAAATGAGATCAAACATTCAAATGGTGACTACAAGATACAAAAGTTTCGCAAGCTCTATACAGTTGATGAAGCATGGAGAATGGGAAAGGCAGTAAAATCAGAAAGCAAGGGAGGGAGGGGCAGGAGCAGCAGAGCATTCACAAGGGAGTACAATTTTGTCTATCCATCATTGTTGTGCAACTGCTGCTGCTGGCAAGGTAGCTGTCTTATTCCTATAGGTGATGAGTCATATCAAAATGATTGTGAGAATACCCAGAGATGGTGGGATACTGATTTCATAAGTGGTTTTGCAGCACTTATAGCACATGAAGCACATGTGCATGGTCATCTTCGTGGTTGCCAACCAAGAACACAGTTGATTCACTGTCCGTTTCCAAGAACGTTTCCAGATAAACAAGAATGCAAAGAACTGGATCCAAGTATTGATAGGATTGTTTCAGTTCTACACAATGTGGATCATTATTGTGTGATGGAAGCCAATTTATTTCATCATGAGATCAAAATTTATGATGGACTTAGACGCTCCCTAAAGAACTGGACACAGCACATTGTAAATATTCTCAAGAGATGCAAGCTTGTTGATAGAAAAGCAGATTTCAAGTTTACCTTAGAAGCAGGTTCTATGTTTCATCAAGTGTTTAAGTTGGCCTTTAGTTCAGAGGTGGAAGGAGTGAAGGCAGAAATGAGAGAGAGTCAGTTTTGGTTTGTAAAGAATGACTTGAAAAGTCAACAGAGTGATACATACAATTGTGGACCGATAGCATGCATGAAGGTCATGGAATTATATGATTGCTCAGAATTCAAAATCATCGACCGTACCATTCAGGGGACTGTACATTGGTACCGCTCTATTGTGATGGACAAGTTCAGATTGTTGGTCAAGAAATTCAATGATGAGTTGAATGTTTCTCTTCGAGTAGACTTATTGGATGTGATCAGTCCTTCAAAAGATAATGACAGACATGAGACAAATGTAGCAAAAGACATACCTGAAGATCTTGATTGTTTTTGCTATGATCATCATGATGAAATGAAAATTATTGCATTGACTTGCTGCAAAAAGAAAGTCCATGAGACATGTCTGAAAAAATTTCTTGAGAATTATGCACAATGTGCTTACTGCAAGGCATTGATTGATCCCAAGAAAGCATTCATTGATGTTGTCTGTCTCCAACAAGAAGTCACGAGTTTGGATGCTGAAATCCACGAGAGCAAGTCACCAAGCAAGATAATGGAGCACATGGCAAATAATCGATTGAGTGATACAGTAAGACGAGGTGCAATGGAGAAAAAAAGGCTTCATCAGGCACAAAGTCATGAGAGAATGAAACGCTGGAGAGTTCAAGATATTGAAAAAATGGATGTCTCACCTGGCACGGTCGTAACTATTCAGGTGGACTCAAGAGATGTCAGTCATCCTCATGGTATATTAGGATTGGTTGTTGCATCAAAGAAGGATACAGGTGCTGTGTTGGTTGTCTGTGCCTCAGGATTAATCTGTGCAACAGAAAAGAAAGTTGATTATTGGATACCCATCGATAGATACTCTATCAAGGCAAAGAGAGCGGATGATTGTGTATTGCCGCCTGATTTGAAAATGATGAGAATGAAAATTATGAGTGGAGAGTTTGATCGTTTTGGGTGTGAGAGAACGACAATCCAAAAAGCTCATCAGGTTACTGTTGGTGCAAGTAGTCCTTGTGTGAGGAGGGCATGCAGATGTAAAGGTGGAAAATGTACTCCCAGGTGTGGATGCAGATCTCGCAAGCCCCCCTTGAAATGTCACAGTGGATGCTCTTGTAATGGGAATTGTAATGAATCTGATAGTGATTGAGAGTAGGTTTCAACTTGAGGGGAAGGGGTGATGAATACTCGTGAAATTCTTTCTGAGAGTGCAGTTTAATTGGTGCAGTGCTGACTTTAAAAGTCATGAAATTATTTGTAATACATTGCCAGTTGATGATAATTCACAGTTCTGTACAATAACTAACTTTGCTAGAGAGAGAGTGAAGCATGGTATTGTACAACAACAATAATTGACAATTCACTGGTTCATATCTTCTAGGGCGAATGAGTACTGACTGACACACAATAATTTAGACTACCCAGTAAAACAGCAAATTACCCCTTAGGTTCTGTGGTTTCAGGATGACTTCAACAAATGTGATGGGAAAATGTATGAGGTGATGATGCATTCTTTATGTCCAAAAGTTAGTGCAAATACATCCCGTTAACAACAGCTGTTCTAGATTCATATCTTCTAGGGCAAATGAGTTCCAATGGACACATAATAATTTACACTACCCTACTTCTAGGGTAAATGAGCCCAAATTACCACTTAGATTTGGTGGTTTCAGGATGACTTCAAAGAGATGTGATGGGGAAATGTATGAGGTGATGGTGCATGAGTGAGTTCTTTATGTCCAAAAGTTAGTGCAAATAACTCCCGTTGTTCTAGAATAACGGGATCGGAATGTCTGTTGTTCTAGAACAACAGCTGTCTTAGAATTAGCTGCAACAGACCTGAATCCGCCCTTCCACCTGTGTTGCTGACACAAATCTCTACCTCTCGTTCCCACTGCATATATTCATGCAGCAAAATGACATTGACAACAAAAGCTGCTCTGACCATATCCATTATAGTCCCACGTGACATATCGGAATCATGATTGTTGTGTGACCGGAATCTCCTTTGTATCGCCTTAGACAAAATCAACAGATAGGTTATGATGTTTTACAACATTTTTGGCATGGATAACAAAGAGATTCTACCTCTGCGGTGGCAAGCCGGGATGCATCTGGTCAATGCCATGAGATGCAATGTGCCTGGGTTTCTATGTAGATTTCTGTCAAGTTTACTCAAGGACATTAGTAATGTCTTTGAAAGCGCCAAACCTGATGAATGGTTGGAATTGGTGCTGTGTTGTTGGAAAAGAATGCTGGGAGTTCGTTTTACTGGCAGCGGATGATGTGCCATCAGACATCTCTGTTTCTGTTTAGGAATATATTGGCCGTCATAAACCATTTTATGGATACTTCAACGATATTGAAGAAAGATATTGCAAAGGCGGCAATAGAGGAGCTTAGGATGCATGATGTGTAGATTGCTGAAAACGTGGCAGAATTATTTTGGGATCCTGTTTAGAGATATGTCAGCGATCAACGAGATGTGCAGGCCAGTCAAGTCAGGATTCAATCTGCGGGGATGGAGGGGGGTTGAGTGGGAAGATGTGCCTGTTTAAGATCGCTCTAAGACCATGATTTATCTAGTGACAGAGAGTTCAGATGATGTTCCCCCCATCCAAATTGATAATTTAATTAATTCTCCTTTATATGTTGTAAGATGTCGCGGTAGCTTGATAATTGTGTAGTGGGGTGTGTAACTCGCTCAGCTTCTCAGTGCTCCAAACGACTTGGCAGCATTTTTTTGTTGTGATTCGACTATTTCCGAAGCATATATCCATGCCATGAGTAGACAGCAAATGGCGCTAACATTGTGTACTGAGACTATTTTAAAGAAGTGAGCTCGCGGATCTGTCCAGCATAGCTCTTAGCATTTGGCCACCGATACCGCTCTTGTGTCAAGTTCTGCCGAACATGTTGCCCAGTAGTGTGCCACTCGACCACGTCACTTTTTGTGAGTCATCACTTGACCAAATCACTTTTTGTGCGACATCTGTTTTTTCATCTTCTCGGCAGGGCGTCACTTTTTGCATGCCACTTGTCTCATACATTTTTTTGGCATGATCTCAAGCACACTCCTGCGCAGTTGGCCTCGTCATTGGTGGCGTGGACGGCGGCGGCGAATGGATGGCCTCATCAGGCCAATGTATCGGAACGTTCTGCAACCCACTTCGATCCGTTTTGAATCGAACGCCTTGAGACGGCTTTGACAGCATGTCAACCCACATCTCCTCACCAGGTTTGCGTTAAATCCCTACTTCGCCCTGGTTCATCTTGTCTTTTACGAAGAAATATATCATCTTGATATGTTTCGTCCTCTTGCTGCTTGAGAACGTCCCGTTGGTCTCAAGTAGAATCGTGCTGTGTGTGACATTGGATATCCCTGTTCCTGAATAAAGTAGAAGCTCCATAAACTTGTGGCATGGCATCGTCTACACCGACAATTTCTGATTCGGAAGAGCTCCTCGTGTTACCTTTTTTCCTAGAGAAACTGATCACAGCTCCCTTACCCAATGTCATGCCGGCTCCGGTGTGGCCTTTACAGTCTACGTGTGTTCCATGAGATGCATCAATCTGCCATCTCGTGCGTTGCAGGTAATCAATTGTTAAGTTCAACGGCATTGTACGCAAGCCCTTCAAATAACGGAGGACCCTTATGACCTTACCCGAGTCGGCTGTGTCAGGCTTTTTCACCCTTGTGGTCAGAAAAGCCACTGGTGTCTGAATGTCCTGTCTTGCTTGACAGGCTAAAAATAGAAGTGAAATGCTCGTGCCAACTCTTTGAACAGGAACTCAGCATCATTCGCAGCTCTCACCTTGAATAAGTTATCTGTGTGCAGAGTGTGCACTGTCCTTTCAATGAGGTCTGGAAAATCCTCAATGATGCTGTCAATGCAAGAAATCATGGTCACTGAAAGTGTACCCGCCTTCGAATAATCCATGTCCATGCCCAGGTACCGGTGCTTCTTTCCCCTCGTGGCAGTCATTTTTGGACCATAGATCTCCCTGAGGTATGAGATCAGTTTTGTATTCTCAAAGGCGTCAACATGCAACATCACTAAATCATCCACATGCCATACTACCGTTTGCTGATGACCTGTCTTGATGATCTTGTTTGCCACACATGGATCATATGGATTGACAACGAAGCCATAGTCCTCCAGCTCCTTCCTCAATTTGTGGTAGAACATCAGTGCAGATCTGAGCAGCCCAAACATCTACTTGTACAGTTGGACATAAAGGATAGGTGCTCCCTTCCTGTCTGCTGTTACATATCGACAATAGAGTTTTGGATACACCTTGCACATAAGCTCACATAGCTCACCTTTCAGAACCATGAGAACCAACTCATCCGTCAAAGTATTTAGAAAAGCGCATGGCGAATCATGTGCGCTGATTGCCCTGTGATAAATACCCCATCTGTAGATGCTGTGGGCGAGCTGCTTCCTCCTTGCTGATGTAGTTACCTTGGGGCAAGCCATTGATACAAGTCCTGCTCTTAATATCCCCGTTGTCTTTTTACTTGAGAAAGATGAGGGAGCTCAAAGCTTTAATCCGTTGCTCCCTAGTAAGAGTCTTCACGTCTCTTGGAAAGAATGCATGCATGTCATGCATTTGCGTCATCTTCTTTATTGTGTTTTCTTCCCGGCAATTGCCCCACCTTTTAAGCCCTTGTTTGAGGCTTAACTGCAGCATGATGCACCTGAAGATTGTTTCTTCACTGTCGTGTAGCTCTATTGTGCTCTCCAAGTTGATGGAATCTAGAAGCTTTTTCTCAACTTTGTCAGCTTCCTTGAAGTCTCCGCGGGCCTGGACCATTTGGAAGTTTTGGTATCTCTCTGGCAATTTCATGTTGCGCATGCTTTTTTGCTTACCCCTTCTTCTGGCTCCGCCCTAGTCCCATCACTCCTGTGCTCCAGTGCACTCCTGTAATTTTCCAATCTGATGTCTTCCTGCTTGCTTGGTTCATAGTCTTTGTCGTCCTCAATTTTGCCACTCCCGCTGCCCATTTCATCATTGAATCTTGTTTCGTCCAAGCTGTCATCAGTGTTGGCCAAATCTGGCATCTCTACACCATGTAGCTGGATATGAACGTTAGAAAGATTGAATCTTATCTCAAAGGTTTGATGGGGTTGTGATTGTTTTGGCTGGGGTAGTTGTGATTGTTGTGGCTGGGTTAGTTGTGATGGTTGTGGCTGGGATAGTTGTAAGCCACTCCTGTCATCTTCGGCGGTATCATTGGGGATGATATTAGTACCAAGGTTGGCATTGGCGAGGGCACATCTAGCATCCTCCTCCTCCGAAATTGCAGGTAGAGGAGCAACTTCTGGGACGTTATCAGGGTTATGACATTCTAGTTCAATGCCTGGAAATTCAGCTGGTATGGCTGGGAAAGGGGCAAGCGGGGGCTCGACGGCATTATCCTCAACCAACGGTTTGTCGCCATCCGCTTCCTTGTCCTATCCAAACCATTCATTGTTGCGGTTGCATAAAGGCAGATTAGAATGATGGTGTTGTCCATCCTTTTTGACCCAGTACTCTACTTAGTCAATAATGCTATCCGGGATCCGCAATTCAACAAACTGTTTGTGCTTGATGATTTTGCCAGTCTCAGGGTTGAGAAATTTGTGAGTGCTTTGAAAATTTCCAGTAGGTCCAAGATTGATGCATGAACAGGTATGTTCTTGCATGGTATTCGTTCATTCTTGTTTGTCATATGCCTCTCCTTAGCTTCCAACGGGGTACTTGGCGTGTAATGTAATGTCCATTTGTCGACACAGGATCAGTTCCCTTGGTGAATGTTCTCTGGAATCTCCTTGGGGTGAAACCAAAGCTTTCATCCACATAACTACATTGGAGAGCATGGCTTTGATCATGCAATTGGGCAATGCCTTGTAAGGCAAAGAAGCTCTCATGCTGCGTGCACGATTTTTGACCTGTCTAATTTTGCACTCAATCTTGCCTACATGCTCACCTTTAGCAGGTGTGTTTACCTCTAGCTTGTCAAGCATCTTATCATTGAGGGTCTCAAACTTGTTATCCATCAGGATCGCTTATACTATGAAACCTGCTCTGTTATAAACCTTTACAATATTCATTTGGCTACTTTTGAGCTCACCAGCTGACCTGCTGAGAATATCCTGTAAAGTCTCAAATCGGATCCGCCTTGATAAGGTAATCAGGAAAGGCAGTCCTCACACAAACATAACATCAGCCACCAATACCACACATTTATTCATATCAATGATGTCCCTTGGGATATTCACATAATTTGGCTCTGCTCGGGCGGGTTTAGCTTGCACTGTAGCCCCCGTCAGACTGTGAATAGGTAATCCAAATATGATGTTGGCTCGCTTGAAGTCATCAATCATCACTGGAGAGTAATGAAGTGTGGCATGGCTCACCTTCTCCTTCTCCTTAAGAAGCTGTTGCAGTTCGGAGCCACTGAGCTGGCCTAATTTGGTGTGCGGTGTTCTGGCCTCTCTAGCCTTGTTAATGTCAAGGTCAGTGAATCCCTCATAGTTTCCTTGGATAGTTTGCAGCAGCATGACCCCGCCTTAAGACACATCATCCAAACTGATGTAGGGGAACTTGGTGTCAGGGCATCTCTTGAAATGCACTTCCCCCTTAGGGGTGTGCACTATAAAGGCACCATTGTTTTTTGAGCTATCATAGGTGATACAGTGCTTGGTCTCTAGAGACTCAAGGGAGATGATGCTGTCTATGCCATTGCAATCAAGCCAAAATGGTTGAGAGCCCAGAAAACCTTGTTGGGACATAATGCATGTACCGGCATTGGTGTGGATGCAAAAAGGATCATCCAAGGTGTGCACTCCTGTGAGGTATGCAGGGTTTATCATGAAATCATTCGTGGAACATGTGTCAAGGTATTAATAGGTGCATCTCACTCTTCACGTCTTGGCCACAGTGCCTCTCTGATTGACTTGAGATATGATCGCCCCATCTTGAATATGTAGATATGTAGCAGTGCTTGTTGTTCCTTGTCAAGCTGCGAGCAGTCTGGAGCCCAATGATCATCCTGGCCACAATGGTAGCAATCCTTCTCCCCCTTGCTGTTGTACTTGATCTGCTTCTTTCTGTCATCCTTCTTCTGTAGCATGCTGGCGCCTTCGGTTTCAGCAGGCATGTCTTCTTCTTGCAGGAACTTCAGTCCACTGTTCCCATCCCCTCCAGCCATGTTGCATTGGTCACGTCGGCCATTGCATCAGTAACTGTTTGCAGAGCAAAAGTGATTAAGCATGCCCAGCGCCTGCTCACAAACCTTGGGGAACTTGTCCTCTCCCATGGTGTAAGCATTCTCCAGGTAATTCTTTAACTCATGATACCTCCCATTGTTTGCCCCCCTAATCATATAAGTGGCCTTAATTTACTCAGCTACCATCTCCCGCGCCACGGCCCTGTCATCCTCATTAACATTGTCGGCATCAAGCCCATCCGCAATTGCAAGTTCAACGGCCCAGCGATTGATCAAACCTGGGTGATAAGTGAAGGATCCCCCAAATTGCTCTACAATCGTGAACATTGATTCCAACTTCTTCTTCCAGTCTTCATTTGAATCTCCTTCTTGCATGGTGGTGTGCAATGCCTTCATGGCCTGAACCATTGCATAGATGACTTGTTGATGAGCTTGAAACCCACAGCAGATCCAATGTTGCTCTTTGAGTCATACAGGGTTCTTGGCTTGTCTCATTGCCTTAAAACTCTCTTCTCCTTGAATCCTCCCCCATGTGGATGAGTTACATTGCCCCTCTAGTAATGCATATAACCATTCCAGCCCCTCTCTCAGGTTCTGTCAGCGCTTTGCTACCATTTTAATCTCTTCCGTCCAAATGGCTGTCTTGACTGGATCATCAGGGAGAAACTTTCCCGGGCTGTTTGGGTCCTCTGGCAGTTCGGGCCTTGGTGGGGGTGCAATAGTGGGGATTGCCTCATTCTCTAGGGCGTCAGCCAAGAAACTGGCTTCTTTTTGATCAGACACAAGGTTGTATTGAACTATCTTTTTCATAGTGTTGGTGTATTGAGTGGCTTTCATAGCAGTGCCTTCCTTGAAGACACCAAATGTCAATTCAGGGTGACTGGATGTCCAACCCTTCTTCTTGTTGTGATATCCACCACAACCCTCACAGTTATTATTCCCTTAGCCTGGTCAGTCGCCATGGCCACCACCACAACCACCAGCCCTGCCAAGCATAGCTCTGACTTCTTTAAAATATCGTTATGATTACACTATTTTCAAAGCTTAGATCCATGCCACGAGTAGACAGCAAACAGCCCTAACATTGTGTACTGAGACTATTTTAAAGAAGTGAGCTCATGGAGCTCGTTCCAGCATAGCTCTTTGCATTTGGCCACTGATAAACCTCCCCAGTCTCCTAGTCACTTGTATGTAAAGTTCTTCCAAACACTTTGCTTATTGTGTGCCACTTGATCATGTCATTTTTTGTGAGTCATCACTTGACCAAATCACTTTTTGTGAGACATCTGTTTTTTCATCTTCTCGGTGGGGCGTCACTTTTTTGCATGCCACTTTTCTTGTTCGTCTCTTTGGCATGATCTCCAACATTTTTTATTCATCGGTTGACGATCAAAACATGGAAGGGAAATCATTATATTCTTTGCTTATCTAGCTAGCTAGGTTCTGGGCTTTAATGACCCTACTGGTGAGTTTTGTTAGATCGGAAG
>JALLPC010003172.1:0-10650 GCA_036940045.1 Stephanocyclus meneghinianus | reverse complement strand
CTTTTTTACCAGGCAAACTTCTTGGCAACCGAAGTCTTGGTGACAACTTCAGTGCCTCCCTGTTTCTGCGGTTTGGCAGTTCTTGAAATTGTTTTGCGTCAGTATTGTACTTCCGATTCCAAGTTAGTGAACCAACCATACTGAGAAGCCACAGAACATTAGGATTAGGAGCCTGCTCATTTTGAATCATGGGCATTGACAATGCTTTTTTACCAGGCAAACTTCTTGGCAACCGAAGTCTTGGTGACAACTTCAGTGCCTCCCTGTTTCTGCGGTTTGGCAGTTCTTGAAATTGTTTTGCGTCAGTATTGTACTTCCGATTCCCTTGCGTAGATAGGCTGCAGATTAGCCATGGTTGTATGGAGTTGTGAAATGAGTTTCAGGGGGGTTGAGAATGATGAGGTCTACATAGGAATCAGTTTAACTATAAGATACCTTGTGTGCCAATGGAAAAGTTTATGAAATGACTCTAGCTAAAAACTGTACCTTGTGCAAACTTTTGCCTCCACAATAGGCTACGCTTTTGGAAAAGTATTGCGAATGGAAAAGTTTATGAAATGACTCTAGCTAAAAACTGTTATTCAATGGATCTCGAGATAACACTGCTGGAGTAATTTTGAGGTTGCATCAGGATATTATAGACTATCTGTCACCGTTACTGCAGTGCTTGCTAACAGTTCCACTCGTATCCAACAGTAGCTCGATCAAAACTTTGCACATTTACAACCACAATGAAAATCTCATTCCCACCATTGGTCCATTTAATCGTACATACCTTCGGTTAAGCCGCCTGCGTTTTCGTCCTAAGAAATTGAGCATCGTCGATTGTCAATTCACAAACTCAGAGTCAAAATGACGGACACTTTGGAACAAACCGTTGCCAAACGAATGACACATCACATTCAAATGCTCATACAAAATTCCATGGGATCGGTTGTCTGTTTGGACCTTACAGTAGTTATACCGTGGTATTCTTGTGAGAATCGAAGTCTTTCGACACTTGCCATCATGCATACCATGTCACGGAAGGCAATAGTGATGCTGGTTACCTCCATATGATGTTGATAGAACGCGTTATTTGCAGAGCTCAATAATTGGATAGCAGCAACAAGAGGTGCAAGTTGGCTGTATACGTCATCCCTGCCATCCCTACCGGTGACAACACAACATTATAAAATCCCCAGTGTACAATCATCATCCCCGGTGCAACAACTCCCAATCGTGATCGATCGCCTGCGTAGAAAGGGTATCAAACTTACATCGCATTCGAATGCTATGCTTTGAATATGACCAATCCTCTTGTGTCGATTATGTTCAATAGATGTAAATTGTTTGTTTTCCAATCCACCTTTGCTGGTACTACCCCACTCGTACAACGCCAATCGTCAGCAAATAAGAAAAAACATTGCTTATCATGACAGTGACCGACACGATGCAATGCGATCGTCCAATTTTTGTCCCACTGCAGACATGATAGATTTGTGCATCGCAATCGATTGTATTCGCATGTGACGGGATACCCGACTCGTGCATTGTAAAATCTCATGAACGCTTGAATTGATGTATGCGATCCCTCCTTTCCACACGCTCGGAATGGAGGGGCATCCACGCCGTCAGACGTCGCGGAGAGAATCGAGCCGTGCGGCGGAGGGAGAGTGTTGTCGACGTGCGGAGCGGTAGATTCTTCGGGGCATCCAGTAAATGCCGTAGGTTGTGTCGTCTTCATTGGAGGAGGGACAATCGGTGCAGTTGGGATTGGTAGGGGCCGAAGGTCAGGGGAGAGACGGCGCCAGGCCATCGACGCGACGATTCGTTTCGTGTTGTTTTTTTTTATTTTCGGACACTCGTGTTGTTTTTTTTTTTTTTTTAGAATTCGGACACCTATTGGGTAGGAATTTCTGCTCTACACTACACCCTATCCACCACCTCTCACCAACAAGAACACCATCGCGCTGCCAATGGCCAAAATCCCCCTACTGGCGCCCTATTCCTCCCACACAATAACACCGCCAATGCCTCCATCATTGACGCCGCTGTCATTCTACCCGCCACAACCGGTATTCTTTGACAATCCTCGGCTAATGAAAGACGGTGATGCTTCTGCTGTCACGGATGACATCCCAGATGGCATCTGCAAGGCTAAAGCACACCGCATTGGGTCAGCCTCGTTACCATGAGGAGGTTCTGCCATGAAAGGATCTCAACAAGACTGCATGGCGGTCCAAACAACCAGGGCGGGTTGCCGAGATTCACCGTCGGTTGGAAGATGGATGACATCGAGCCTCCACTTATGCCGACAGATGATATGGGGCCACGCCCTTCTGGCTCGACCAAGGATAGACTGATACGACGATACCGCCCCCCCCTCGAAATCGTCTGCGCCTCGAACAACTCGTCCGCCGATCGCATTTCGCACAGATGATCCTCCCGCGCCATCGGCACGCCGTCGTCTGCGGCGCGTTGCGGGCGAATAAAAAGCGATCGTTTGGGGCGTTGCGTTCACCAATGTCTGCGCAGCCAAAGAATTATCGTGGTGTGACATCGGGTTCGTATCCATCACTCCAGAGCTCACGCCACGAGAGCGCGGGGGATGACAACAAGAGGAAAGCCAAGGGAGGAAAATGGATCGTGGGAACGGATGCATCCAATTTAAACGTCCCCAAAGACGACGAAACCAACAATTCGCACATATCGAACAACATTTTCCGAAAGATATATCATCTCTACATCGACTACTTTGACAAACTCTGGGCCGAGACGGATGTAGCAAGAAGGAGAAAGGTGGAAAAGCAAAAGGCCGTAGAGGCAGTATTGCGGGTGAAGAATATGGTGAGCAACGCCAGCAAGAGTGTCGCAAACAATACAGAAGAAGCTCTCCTTTTTGCAAACGTAGATGACGATGTATTGATCAAAATGAACGAGGCATGCGATTTGCTTTTGGATCAGTTGCAAACGCAAAAGAAAAAGTATGTCGAAGACCCCAAGATGAAAATGAGTGTCATGGGATCCCTTGATATTCAAACAAGATTATTCGGATTCTACGGAATTAACAAAGGCCCTTGCCGGTGAACAATCTCCCATCGAGACAAACGCGTTTCTTTCGACACACTTCAATCTACACAGAAAGCTCCCAAAAAAGGACGAAGCGTTCTCTTCAGCGCCACAATGGGCCTCATCGTAGCCGCGTGGGTTTACTCAGGTTCCTACATATTCACTACCCTTTTTACCCTCATGACAGCGTTGGGTCAACTCGAATACTACCGTATGGTGATGAATACGGGAATCTATCCTGCTCGACGCATTAGTGTGTTGGGAGCCTGTGCTATGTTTGTCAGTGCGTTGTTTGCACCGGATTTGCATCAAATTTGTCTACCGGTGTTTTCGACGATGGCCATGATTTGGTTCTTGACCAAGAGGAGGGGGGCGACGAGTATAAGTGATATTGCTACGACTTTTACCGGTATGTTTTATTTGGGATACATACCATCTTACTGGGTTCGGTGCGTTGTTGTGTTTGATTGCTTGTGTCTTGCAGTGGTTGCAATGCAGGATAAAACCTGAATTCTGTTCTGACTCTCCTCTAGATTACGCCTGATTGGTACCGGAAGAGAACCAACGCGCTTGGCGCCACTGATCAAGCCAATACTCGATCGTATCTCGGATACAAATTTACGTGACAAGATTCCCAAATTCCTTCCCAAAACAATTCACCTCCCCGTCACCACCGGCGCCAACTTCATATTCTGGACTTGGCTTTGCATAGCGTTTAGTGACGTCGGCGGATACTTTGCGGGGCGAAAGTTCGGAAAGACAAAATTGAGTGCGCTCAGTCCTGCGGCTGGTAAGGCTTCTCCCAACAAAACTGTCGAGGGTGTCATTGGTGGATGTGCCTTTAGCATTGTCTTGGCGACATTGGGGGCATGGGTGCAGAAATGGCCTTATTGGGCGATTGTTGGTCCTATTCACGGAGTAGTATTAACCTTGCTGGGATTGGTTGGGGATCTGACAGCATCAATGCTAAAAAGAGATGCAGGCTTGAAGGATTTTGGGGACTTGGATTCCAGAGCATGGAGGGATTATGGATCGTGTAGACAGCTATGTAAGTTCTTTTATCTTGCAATGAGCTCAGCTTTCCTTGCTTCTTTTTGTTGTTATTTTTATGAAAGGCCTAAATAATATGGTCTCATTTGATGTATCATTATTTGTATTGCAGATATTCACCGTCCCATATGGTTATTTCATTTGTGGTTACGCTATCCCATGGCTGAAGACTCTTGCAAAGGCTAACTCTGCAGGAGCTTTGGCCATATAGATGAAAAATATTCAATCCTATAATGTGAATACAAACGAACTGAATCAAAAAACTTCAGCTAAGATTAAATTTATATCATGTAGTACTATTTTGCCTTTTGCTAGTTAGCATGTACCTTGTAACCAACACCAGTAGAGAATGGCCAACACTTTGACAGTCCACGAGAAACAAATGAATCTTCCCATCGGCTCCAGCCGAAAACAACCAAGGCTGCGTAGGATGAAATACCATTGCCAACGCCCCCAAGGAGTTCACCACTGAGTGGCCTCTTAAAACTTTCACTGGAACAATCAATGGATTTCGCATCAAATCCGAGTACACCATGCTGTGAAATACGTGGATGGATCCATCGTCGGAAGCGCTCGCCATGAGTGGATAACGTGGATGAAAACCGACGGATCGTAATGCGCGTTCATGGTATTTCAGCGTTTTGTAGGGTGTACTGGCAAGGTCTAGATCGAACCACACCAGACGACGATCGAGGCTACCTACAACTACGTGGTCTCCGGACACATGAACATCCAGCGATGAAATGTGACGACATCCTGACATCAACCGTTTCACCATAACCTGCTTCACCAAATGATAAACTCTCACGTGCTCCTTACTTGCCACAAACAAAAATGGCTTCATAGGATGAAAACACGCCAACTGTACTTCTCCCTTGGTCTTCCCAAATGGCTGCTGACTCGCCGCCTTGCTCAACTGATGAATCAACACGGCCGCCGCTCCCGCCTTGGGTGAGACGGTGACAAAGTAGTCTCCCTTGCGGTGCCATCGGACTGAGGATACGTCTCTATTCGTTTGGAGGATGACGACGGGCCCAATGGTTCCACCGTAGGCACTGATTGGCGTCGAGGACGGCGATGCTAATTTGTTGTATTTCTTCAGAGAGAGCCATTTCACTGCCTTGGCCGCGCGTGATTCTGTTGCGATGTTCCCTCCACTCTTGACGGACAAAGCTTCCGAGAGTAGGGCTTCGGTGATTTCGGCATCGTCAACTCCGCCAGTTCCAGTGGCAATGATAACAGCGCATTTACCAATGCTAGCGATGAGGCAGTGGTGAGATCGGTTGGGATTCCATTCGATTGATGTGATGGGCTTCTTTGTTTTGACGGTGCCTTCTTCTTCGTCGTCGGGTTTCTGCGTTCGTAAAACGGCATCGCGAGTGAGGTCAAGCTCGTTTGAGAACTAGTGACTGGCGCAACACAGCAAACAAAACTCACTCCATCATTTTCCTTCTCAAGCACTTTTAGGACAACCTCGGCCAAATCCCATTTCCTAACCAACCTCCCCGTTTGCACCTCCCACAACCTGACTATCCCATCCTCACCCCCACTCACCATGAATTGCCCGTCCGGACTAACACTCAAACACCTCACCACACCGGTCAGCTCTCCATCCCTATACTCAATGCACTTGGTAGTAGGAAAAGGCCTCAAATCACTCGCCCGCGGCAAGCGTGGCACCAGACTCTCCGGATCGATATTGAGCCTTCGTTTCATCACTCGTGGACAGAGATAAAGATCCAGACATCGTTCGAATCTCTCCTTGACTGCATCTGGATACGCTCCCACCGAACGCAGGTTGTCGTACTTTTTGGGAATGAAGTTTCCATAGGGCCGATCTCCAACTCCTCTTGCGAAGGCAAGTATTCCTCCGGAGGATTGTAGGAATAGGCATGTCCGGGAGGTGGCTGTTTGGGCGGTGCAATGTGCTGCGGCCCCTTGCGCAAGGCCAATTCATCCTCTTCGTTGCCTTTCCACAGTAGGAATGGTTTGTCCGAGTCTTGTTCCATACCGGAATAGTAATCGATGTAATCGGGATTGACTCGACGTTTCTGGCGTTCAGTGCATCGTATACCACGAACTTGCCGTGGTCCCTGTCGGCGTCCTCGAGCGCACGATCTAGATTGTCTCCCTGCGAGGACTTGATGACTTTTTGTCCGTGGGCGTCGTATCCGATGTGTTCGTAGTCGTCGTACCAGTGGAGGGGTATGCGGCCTATGCGATTGTCGGCGCCGGTGGGACCCTCGTCGTCGGAGGAGAGATCGTCGGCGTGCATCAAGGCAGACACTTGTTTGGCAGTAGCCTCGTCCACGGCGGCATCCTCGTTTGTTCGGGATGAATTGTTCTTGCGATCAATCTTGGCCTTTCCGTTGTCGTCGCGTTTGATCTTCCAACTGCGGGGGGCATCCAAGTCGAGAATTTGCACTCCTCCCTCTCCGTCGAAACTGTCGTCGTCGTCGTCGCTTTCGGCATGACGTTCTAGGCGATCGTCGTCGTCGTCCGATGAGCCTTGGGATTCGAAATATTCGGAGCCGTCGAAGCTGTCTTGCACGCTGACATCGTCGTCGTCGTCGTCGTCGTCGTCATGTCTGTCTTTGGCATCATTGGCGTTGTCTTCTCGCTCACTGTCATACTCTTCTTCTTCCTCCTCTTCTTCTTCTTCTTCGTTGGAAGAGTCGCTATCCGGCTTTGAATTGAGATTAGGTACTTCCCCCTAAATATTATATATGTCTGAGAGCCCGTAAGTCAGAGGTTGTTAGTTTGATAGAGATAATAAATTTTTATCACACTGACAATCCTCGTAAGTGTATCGTGCTGCAATACACAATAGAGAGGTCTTAACGACCCTCCTTACGCATAAATCTTTACGCGTGATGTTTTTTGTGGCATATGGAATTTACTCGTAATCGTAAATTTCCGTGCGTAAAAATTTTACGGAAGGAAGCATGAAAAAGAGGTGTTCTTCTTCCGCATTTTTACAGAACCTCAGAAGGAAGAATTTATAAGAGGAACTAGTATATTTGAAATTCTTCCGCATCTTTTCTGTCACGAATCATCTGACATGTTGACACGAATCCTACCAAAATGCGAATCATGTCATGTTGACAGGATTCCTCAAAGTGGGGGACAATTATAAAGCACATCATTATGTGCTTCATAGAGATCGATCTACTATTGTACTGTTGTAGTGCACCATGCATTACATGTGATACTTGCACACATCTGTATTTCACTGCCGTCCCAAAACATATCTGCTTCCATGTCTACAAACAATGATACTTCCAATATGGGAGACACTCCCACTGTCTCAAACAAACCTCCTGGAATTGCCGCATTTCGAAGGGCTGAGCCAGGTTCAGACCTAGCCACTTTAGCAGTATCTCTGCTTATGATTGTCCAAGAGAGCAAAGTGTTGAAGCTACATAGCGGGTCTAAAGAGTCGACATCTAAGTGGAAGGAAGTTTTTTTGGTGGCTTTCCATGGAAGACGTACTGCAGATGGACAGCGTGACAAAAATGGAATATTCAGTGGGTACATTCCATGGTCATGTAGCAACCCTGCTTCGGCTAAATTGAAACCACTTGTGATGGAAATTATAGATCACTACAGCATGTGCTACTCGAATAAAGAGAACATTGACGAACAAACTCCTTTAGAGGTTTTGGCACACACTTTGAAACAAGATATTGTGGAAGCTGAACAATCAAAGCAGGAAAAGTTGGCCGCAAAACTGCGAATGCAGAGAGAAAATGCGGATGCAGAAAGAAGTCTTGGATTTCGCATGTCTTCTTTGCCAGGGGTTTCTCTCCCATCCCTTTCTTCTCTCATTGGAAACCAAGAGTTGAATGCAGTAAGACTCCTCGGGCATCGCACAGAGAGCCCAACCAGAATTACAAGGGGTGAGTTTTTCAATCCCATATGAATGTCTTTATTTATTTGTTAATCTAATACAAAAATGCATTTTAGGTGCGCCTGACCATCAGATGGACATTGATCCAGAAAGTGTCACCGAGGAACGAGCCATGTGTGCTGCAGCTACATCTTTTACTTCTGCAGCAGTGGATGCTGCTTATACTGCAAATAACAATGATTTCCAAGGGAGTCGTAGTAGGGCAGTGACAGAAGCATCTCTGGCAAGAATGGCAGCAGGATCCATCAACACTAACACTGTTGCTGGATCTCTCAAACGCGCCAGAAACATGTATATTGTTGATTTAACCGACAGCTTAGACAATGCTCTCAAGAGTGCCACCAATGAAATGTCACAAACTTTGAAACTAATCAGTGGGTCTCCAAATACCAAGAAAGCAAAAGCTGCATTGTCTATTCAAACATTAATCAAATTGGCTCTTGAAGAGATCAAGCTCCTCAAAGATATGAATTCAGATGGGTGCTTTGATGATGAACTAAAAACGGCTGTCGATAATCTGCATGATCTTTACAAGCAGCGTGACAATTTAAGAAATGCTGTCACTAATTTGGCTGGTGATATGGATTGATGTAGATGAAAGATTCTAACCAGTTTTTGCCAATAACATCTAATAATACTTATAGTCTTAGATAATCCTCCAACCGAGGTGGTTTACAACAAAATCCATTATGTCCAGAGGCTTTGTCTCCATTTAAACAGGTGTAGATATTACAAAGGAGATGAGCCACACGGAGTTGTTCAATTGCGTAAGGGTTTTTCTTTGCAAGCATATTGTGCTTAGGATGAGCACAAATAGAAAAGTATTTGCTAACATCACCATAACTCCATTCTATTGATTGGCGACATCTCTTTATAGCAGCATTGCATTTCATCTGATGAGCTGTAAGAGGTGGTTGTCCTGCAAAGCTTTTAAAATATGAACGAATGCAACGAAGGTTGATTCCATACGCACTATCTCCGAGAGCCTGATATTCATGTTGGTTCTGCTCTTGAATGCTAACTAAGAACTCATTCAGGTTGCTCATTTGGAGTACACCATTAACATCATGAAGTCGACTTGAAACAGGACCAAAAACAGTACTAATGCCATTTGGGAGGAACACTGTTTCAACCTTTATACCATGAATCTTCTTGTATCCAGTGTAGAAAGCCCTTTGGGCAACAGAGTACTCATTTCTTCTGCCGGCACCTGGATAATCACCCCTCGGCCCAGAAAATGGCCTACTTATTTTGTCTATTGAGCAATCAATGAAGCCAAAAATATCAAAAGGTAAAAAAGCCAGTCCATCGGCTTCATTGTAAGTACCATCATGATTGTCCTGTTTGTATTGTTGCTGAACTTTTTGCTGTATTGCATCAAAGAATTCTGCAAACTGATCCACATATCGAAGAAGTCCTTGATGCCCAATGACATGTTGATAGCGGTCATCAAGATACTTCATTACCCACCTCCATGCGATGGACCATCTCTTTGGACTCCCTCCAAATATATCACCACACATTTGAGTGTGGTCATTTCCTGTCTTCATCCGTGTCATGGTATAAAAAAATAGTTCTTCAGGATGGAAGTTATAATAGCATGCTACACCTCGTTGATTGTAGTATCCAGTTGGAACTTGAACTTTCCCTGTTATTGGGTCAATAATTGCTTGGAGTCCAAAGCAACTAAATATACGTGCAAGTTGCTCTTTGTGAAAGTTTGTATAATGATAGCAATCCCAATCCGACCAGCTCTCAAAAACTATGTTTTGGCGTGGTTTAATTGTCATAGCTGCTTCTTCTTCTGGAGGAATGTCATGAAGTACATAATCCAAGTATTGGCATAAATCGAACCTGCTGATATGAATCACGAGCTTGATCATTCTAACATGAACAATTGCCATAACAATTTGCTCAGTGATGTAGTCGCTCTCAGCACCCATTGCGTATGCACACGCTAAGAGCAATTGGGTTGTAAAGAATACATAAATCAGGGCATTGCTTCCTTCCATGTAACAACGTTGTTGTAGAGAAGACATAAACCCAACCTGTGCATGACTGAGATGCATGATTCTTCGGTCTCTACTGTGGTTTCGTTTAGCCCCACGGCGTCGATGTCCTGTTCTTGTGCGATATGTAGGTATTCTAGACATCACTGCAAAACTGTAATGTTTGTATGTCCCACGTGGTATAAGGTATTGGATTTGGATGATGTAGTGAAGCGATGAAGTTATTGCTGGTATGTGGTTTTGTAAGAATTGTTGTTGGTGAAGATACTTCTGTTGGAGGTGTGCTCTGTTTTTATGTTGTGGTGTGATGGACTATTTTGGTGACACATGAAGTATGGGGATTTATGGTACAATACCATAAACAACATATTTCTAACATCTCATGAAGAATATACTATCATTCTGTGTGGGTGGTGATTTTACGTGCAGAGATAACTAGAGATAAGCATGCAACAAACGAGAAGCCTAAATTTTGTGGTGCAGAAGGAAGGAAGTTATCCCTGCCAAAACTGACACCTTCCGGAAAATGCAACCTTGTCACAAATGTTTCGAAACTCGCTAAAATTGAGGTCCAAACGTCACGAACACGTCTTTTCGTAAGGAAGATTTTCTCGTAAGCAAGGTCGTTAA
>JALLPC010003124.1:0-12339 GCA_036940045.1 Stephanocyclus meneghinianus | reverse complement strand
GTGTGTGTGTGTGTGTGTGTGTGTGTGTGTGTGTGTGTGTGTGTGTGTGTGAGTGTGTGTGTGTGTGTGTGTGAGAGAGAGAGAGAGAGGCGCTACTATTTAGGGGTTTCTACTGTTTCTAGACAGGTTTGTGCGCACAAGGTGTTGTCATTGGTTGTTATTGGTCCGCGGCTTTTGGGTCGGTGGGTTGCGATCCGCTACTGGTAGGTTGATTGGGTGGGGGAGTGATAAGAAGTTCTGAGTGCGGGCCGGGTTGTCATTGGATGGGCGTGTCCTTGGCGGTGTGTCATTGGTGAAGCGTCATTGGTCAGACGCGCTTGGAGGTATGTTTGTATGGTTGAGACAGTGGCGGAGCTTGGTGGCTTTCTATTCATTTCGTAAGGACTCTGTGGATGTGACTGAGATGCTGTTGAAAGGAGCGTGACGGCGCAGGGAATGGTTTTGGTCACCACGGAGGAGGAGGGTGGTCGACCGGACAACGGCTAGGCTCATCCGGGTCCTGACGAAGTTCGCCATTTCGGAGTAGGACCGGCCCCACTTGGTTGCAAGGACGCTAGCGAGGCGGCGCTTCGCGTTGCGGGCGTCCTTGGAGGCAAGTCCGTCCGGTTTCGATCTTTTGTGGTCAAGAGTGGTCACATTCCTCAAATGGTCACAAAATTTATCCTATTTTAAGTTAGAATTGATGCCGATCACTACCTCCTTTAGAAATTATTGTGATTTTACTAATCAAACATTCCTCACAAAATACGCCCCCACAAAACCCCTCTCTTTCCTCTCAAACTTTCACCGAAAAAAACATCCACACCCACACTTTTACCATCTATGATCAGCTTTTATGCAAAGAAAAATTAAACCCCTCTCCCTCTTCTTCACCCCAAAACAAGTCGGAAAACAAGTACCTCCATAAATTTTCTCTGGCAATTATGTCACAAAACTTAGTTGTTACATATGTAACATAATGATTTCATCATAGATGTAACAGAAATGTGTGCAAAATTCAGCCTGCTCACCTTTTTCATTTTTTGCTACATATGTAACAGCTTAGAAACAGTTGAAAAAATAATGTGAGTATGGGACAAAAATCAGTTGTTACATATGTAACATTACTTTGATGTTACATACATAACGCAAAAAACAATGTCTTTGTTAATTATGTAACATACAAAATGTATTGCACCCACCTTTGCTCACATCACACAACAAATAGTCCCCCCCGGTACATGTGACAAAAGTCAGCTGTTACATATGTAACATTACATGAGAGTTACATAAGTAATGCGACAAATGAATTTGTCATATATGTAACAGTAATGTGTGTGAAAATACAGCCTGCTCACCTTTTTCATTGTTCTGTTTCATATATAACAGCGTAGAAAGAGTTGGAAACATAATGTGAGTATATCACAAAACTCAGTTGTTACATATATAACATTGCTTGGGCGTTGTTTGCATTATATATGTAACGACTTCACACCTGTATCAAGAAATACTTACCTTTTTTAGCACAATTGTTTCTGGCTGGCATTCCAAACATTGGCATCTGCTGCATGCATAACAAAACAATTTGATCACATTCTCATATATGTACGGTAAATGCACAAGATGTTACATGTATAACAATTTTTCACCGGGTACCAGGACAGTAATGCACTTACCTGTGTTAATTGTGAAAACACTCCTATCCCTACCATTCAATCTCTACATGACCATGCTAAATTAAATGACATTGTCACACAAAGAATATCCATCTAATGAATTCTCATTTTAACAATAGTCAGTAACATACAAAAATCAGTATTCTCTACACACCTTGCTATTATGCCCGCCTCCGAACTCCCCTTTTTTGGTTCAAACTCATCAAAATCAAAAGGTATTTCTGGCCAAGATATATCTTTTCTTCCCTGCCTATTGGTGAAACGTCCCTTCAATGCATCATCATGCCTTTTCTCCCAACGCGCCGCTTCCTCCCTCACCCTTTCACAGAACACAAACAATCCCGGTTTTGGTGTGTCAAATAATTTATTAAAATCCCTGTTATAACGTTCCATGACATTATTTGTCCTTTGATGGCTGTTGCACATAAGCGGAGCAAAAGGGCAACATATGCTGTTGACATTAAAACAGTTAGTTGCTAACAAACCTGAATACAAACAATGAAAAATAATCACTACCACACTTGCATTTCCTTTCTCCAATTGTCACCATCATTGTAATTGAACATATCCACCATCACATTTGATAACCATGTTTTCCTGAAGTATTCATCTAAATATTCCTCAAACAACTTTTGTGACATCGCTTGACTCTCTTATCATCAAGAACCTTGGACCTGATATATTCCACCGCTTTAGTCATGTCCTCCTTCTTGATAACCGTCAAAAAATCAAACAACGGCAAAATTAACGCAATCACATCTGTTATGAAACCCTTATCAACCATATTTTTGCGGAGGGCCTGTTTCCAATGAAAGAAACAACCTAAGTGATGTTCACACTTGAACCACTTCCCAACGGAGTTAATCAGTGCTCTTTCAAAGTCATGCATGACCCCTTGTACACTAATTTCCCTACCACCTGCAACATGATGAAAAAATCAGTTTTGATTAAACAAACTATTGCATTTATATCATATCATCATCTTGAAGTCCTGCTCTATCAAATTTACTCACCAAGACATGTTGTAATGTGCATCCACAACAAGTTATATGCTTCTTCTGACTTCCTAGTCATTGGGCAATAAAATATTGGCACATGCAAGTTTGTACCCTGATCCAATACAGAGAATATCAAGACCTGATAGAAACCTCTTGGTGCTCCGTTAAATGTTGCATCAATATGAAGAAATAAGCTCTTGTACTTTAACAACTTGATGAGAGAGTTTAACGCGAATCCTAAAATTCTCTGAGGCCCCTCGTCATCACACCAATATATAGAAAACATCAAGAATGCCTCTGATCTCTTAGCATTACCATACTTCTGTTCCAATGCTAAGTATTTGTCTTCTCCATACTGATCGTGTCGCACCCGTCTAATAATCCCACAGCACTGAAAAGACACAAATGTTTGTCACATATGTAACATGTTGTATATGAAACACCTTTATAATCATGTCAGCATGTGCAAATAATTTATGCTTACCTGCTCCGATGATGGTACAACTACGCCATGAGGGCATTTTGGAACCATCTCATCCCTCACTAACTCCCATATTTTCATTGGTTGTAGCCAAATTTTATCTAGCGCAAGATCTGCACAAGCCTTCTTGAACTGAGTACCAATGTCCACAATTTTTGCTTCAGTGTGATTATCTGACTGTTCCTCATTCACTGGTAGGATCCCATTATTGGCTTTACACACATTTGTGTGCTCCCCTGTCAATATGTATTCGTCATGTCCCCCTACTTCCACTATTTTCAACTTTGCAGAGCACTGGTAAGTGCGATAGCTCTTGCATCTATACCTTGCACTTTTCTTTTTTACATTTGGTTTTGCGATCCTAGAATACGAATGTTTTAATTCTCCCATCCGACCATAAAATAACTTTGTTGGCCACCTTCCTTCCTCAATGCCTTGATCAAGCACCATTTTCTTAATTGGAAAAAATTATAAGACGGATAATGTATGTGACACAGAATGATATAAATTGTCTAACCTTTTGCTTGACTCCCTCCATAACATTTGACTCCATCTGTGCTTCATTACCATATATGCACAATACCTTTTCCTCTTGTACAGGAACCAAAGTTTTTTTGGATATAAAGTCTTCTTTATAGATGCAATCTTCGTTCATCCCAGGTTCTACGTCACTGTCTTCAGAATCACTAGGTAGCTGAGTTGGTAGAACCAGTGGTTCAATATGCATATAGTTTGTAGTCACTTCATTCTCCTTGCCAATGTGCATCAGCTGCTGTTACATATGTAACCAAAATATTTTCACTGTTTCATATATATCATTGATTGGATAAAAACACAAAACCTGTATATTACGTACATAAGGCAGAGTCTGTTTGGCATAATCGCATTCGTTAATCAATCCATGAGTCTGCATTGGAAAATAATAGTCACAATTGGAAACACAAATGTGAGTAAAGTGCAACAATGTTTTTCAAAGCATGTCACTAATACCAACCTCTTGGATAGGAATATTACTGACGTCACTTGAAATTATATCTCTCGTAGACAACCCTATATTTTTGTTCTGCTTCATATACAACAAACGTCGAGTGAGTTTCTAATTTAACGTGAGACATGTCCTTATGACAAAAACAGTAAATGTTACATGTGAAGCCAAAAAGTCCATTTAACATACATTAGGTAGTGCTTTCATCCCACAATTCATTTGGGCAGTCCATCTGGGCGTTGTCTTTTGTTACGTATGTAGCAAAGTGAGATTGGTTGAGGAAAAGTAATGTCAGTGTAGAGTTTTTGACAAAAATCCATTGTGACATAACATTGCTTTGATGTTACATTTGTATCGCAAATAATGTTGTCGTTATATATGTAACAGTCAATAGTGCAAACTTTTATTCGCTCACCTTCATGTGTTGAAAGTCTATGTTAGATGTATGGTATGTTGCCTTTCATGATACAAATTTTTAAATCATAATATAACGTGAGTAACATGTATATGAAAAGTTTACGTTCCATCAAACAAACTCACTGCACAGGTGGAATGGAATTCGTGTGGCATTCCGTATCTGGCCTATTTGTTACATATGCAACAATATATGTCTGATTCAATTTAGTAATAAATTCTCAGATCTCACATCTACATGCTTACCTCTGTGTCAACACTCTTTGTATTTGTCAAGGGAGGTGTTGTCTTCTGTTACATAAATGACGAAATTTTGTTAATAAAGAATGATTTAATATAAAACAACAGAGGGACAGTTGGAAACATAATGCGAGTGAAGTGTTCGTGACAAAAATCAATTGTTACATATGTAACAATTCTTGTATGTTACATATGTAACACAAAAGTTGCCATTGTTACATATGTAACAATACTTGTATGTTACATATGTAACACAAAAGTTGCCATTGTTACATATGTAACAGTCATGTGTGTGAAATATCCCGCACTCACCGTCATATTTTGAATGTTCATGTATTGTGTATGTGATGTTTCCTTTCATGTTACACAGATTTCACATCATGTTAGAAAAGTGAGTAACGTCTGTATTCCTTGTCCAAGTCTCAGTCAATGAACTCACAACATGGGCAATAGTGTTTTTGCAAGGCACTCTAAAATGCGTCTATTTGTTACATATGAAACAAATGCATGTGTCCTTCAAAGTAGCTTAACAAAAGTATCACATATCAAATCTAAAGTGCGTACCTCTGTGTCACTACTGCATCTGTACCCTGAAGTTGCTTCCATCTTACGTTCAAAATATTATAAGGAGTGGATGTCAGCCAAAAATGCATCAAGAGACATACAAATTTGAGGGAAGCTATTTCATGCACTCACTGACATTGCTCCACCTGCCATGTATGATAGCGAGGGTCTAGGCGTAGGGTGTGTCACATTTTTTGGAGTGAGGTATGGGTTTCTAATGAGAAATTTAGACGAACTTGTTGCAAGCTGCGTGATCTCGGGCATTGTCAATACACGAGTGTGTTGGCCTGGAGTTGTTTTCTCATCACATGGTGCCTTTTTTGATGATGTGTATGGATTCCGAATTTCATAGTTCGTTCGCATAATGGCCGACCTGCGTATTTGATGATCAAAAAAGAACAATTTGATTATCCAACCAAAACGATGAATTAGTAAAAAACCATCAATGTACAGCATGCCGTGGCACTATAGCGTGTTATCTATTTCATTTCAATCACAAATCTGTCTTTAGTAATAGTCGGGGTGGTGAGGCGCTCCGCTAGAGAAGTCGTCCTTGGAAAGTACCCAGCAATCAAAACTAAACACTCGGATTACGCAACCAATAATTGGCAATGTCAAAAAACACCAGCTTACCGGGTCAAGTTGAAACAATAGTGCACACAAATTCTCAGTCAATTGCCATTGTCGCGGGCGCTGCTCAAACTTTGAATGTCGAAAACGTGAGGGTCGGGGCGTTATGGATGAGTTCAGCAATCATTGCGGTCAGAAAAATGCATAACGGTAGGAATGCTGGTTGAGCAGGACGCTATATTTATGTTACGTTACATATGTAACATAAACCTAACACATTCTTAGGAAGTGTAAGAATTTTCGTGTTTCTTGTTTGTTCAAATATCTGTGTTTTATATATGTATAAGAGTACATATATAACAAAAGATGAGAAAGTCGTTTCCACCCCCACCCCATGAACTCACACATAATCAGTCTGGTAGACCATGTTGCATGTTCATCATGCATGCTCAGAAACAATGTAAACAGGAAACCAAATTCAAATCTCATGTTATATATGTGCTCTAATACATATATATACCAAGCTACGGAAAATAAATATAGCTTGAATTTACCATGTACCACTACATTAATAACCCTGTTTTCTCAAAAAACAATAATCGATGGATGGTCGTTTCATACGAAACATTGTACATATGAAACATGTTACATATGAAACATTCATGACCAATATCGGCCTTACGGACTCACTTAATGACTAACCGTACTCAGTAGGGTAAGCTGTAACTTCTTATTGAGGTTTATCAGTGCACACGGCCTTACGGCCTCACTAAATGATTTCTTCACAATTTCTATCCATGCTTAATCTAATGTTCTTAATAAAATAAAGAACAATCTTAAAAAAGAACAGTATTGAATCTAGTCTAGTCTGGAAGGAAAGCTAACACTCAACTTCTTATTATGTTTATCAGCGCACACGGCCTTACGGACTCACTTAATGACTAACTGTACTCAGTAGGGTAAGATGTAAGAAGCTAAACACTCAACTTCTTATTATGTTTATCAGCGCACACGGCCTTACTGACTCACTTAATGACTAACTGGACTCAGTAGGGTAAAGCTGTAACTTCTTATTGAGATTTATCAGGGCACACAGCCTTACGGCCTCACTTAATGATTTCTTCACAATTTCTATCCATGCTTAATCTAATGTTCTTAAAAATACCAATAAAATGAAGAACGATCTTAAAAAAGAACAGTTTTGACATAAAAATAAGTTGATTTTCTTATTTTTGTTCTTAAACAAGATTGTTCTTGACAATATCTATCCATGCTTAATCTATGTTTTTCTTATTTTTGTTCTTAAACAAGATTGTTCTTGGCAATATCTATCCATGCTTGATCTATGTTCTTAAAAATACCAATAAAAATAAAAGAACAATCAAAAATAAAGAACAATCTTAAAAAAGAACAGTATTGACATAAAAATAGTTTGATTTTCTTATTTTTGTTCTTAAACAAGATTGTTCTTGGCAATATCTATCCATGCTTAATCTATGTTCTAAAAATACCAATAGAAATAAAGTTCTATTTGACGGCGAATTTTAAAATTAAACAGCTTTTAAATAAACTCATTTATTTGTTATCGATTTAATTGGAAAAATATAATAGAAAATCTTGTGACGGGCAATTCAGGTGTTCTTAATGCAAATTAAATTAAGAACTATCTTAAAAAAGAACAGTTTCCGCATTCCCCCGCTATCTGATTAAGTTAAATAGTAATTACTCTTTAAAATCATAAAAACCCTCCCCCCATGTCACGTCAACAAAACATCATCAATATCTTGTGGGGGCATTCCTCTTCCTAGAGCTCTTCCTTGAAGGTTTTTCCTCAAACTTCCCTGTACCTCCCCTGGTTTTCTTACCCAGCCCCACCATCATATTCCTTTCTTTCATCGTCTCTACTTTTTTATTGCCTGCGCTGTTCCTATCCAAAGAAACTTTTGCGTGCGTCACTTCATTCACAATCTTGCCGATATCTTCCTCTCCCTCACCTCCCTCATAATCATCTCCACTCTTGCTTGACTTTTCGTCAGCCTCCTCCCCAGTCGACTCATCAGAAGGCCCTCCGTGAGGTTGGTAATCCTCAAAATCCTCATCTTGAATGAGCCTCTCCCCGCCAAGAGCCGTGTTGCCACCTACTCCCACCCCGCTTTCTTCTAGTCAATTCTCCTCCTCCGAAACTTCCAGGTCACCCTGTCCCTCTTGCTCTTCATCATCACCTTCTTGTCCCTGTTGCTCCTCGTCATCATCTCCTTGTCCCTCTTGCTCCTCTCCATCATCTTCTTGTCCATCTTGCGCGTCATCATCACCGCGATTGTTTGCATCGCCCCTGATACTCTCATTTTCTTCTGTGACTCTGTCCCCATTCTTCTTAGTGACATGAGCAATGACATTGTGAAATTCCAATATGCGCAAGTTATATGTACCCTTGCAGTGAATTGCCTTCATGTGGCGCTGCAGCCCATTGAGGGCACACACGTGTGCACATCCATTGGTGACACACATTGCCCTAAGCTTGCGGGAAGTGCTCGAGCACCAACTCGGGTGAACAACGTATGCCATGTTGTCGTCTCGGCTTGCTGCCCAGATAGTGGTTTCGCTTTCTAACTCACCGTTTTTCCCAAAGTGTCTCCTTAGATTTGCCCACAAATCCGCACTGTCATTCCATTTTTTAATCATACTATTTCTGGGTGGAAGAGCGTCCACACAAACCTCAGCATGCTTGGCGAATGAACCGGGCCTGAAAAACTTGTAGCATTTGCTGCACAGAATTCCCACGCAATCACCGTTCCCCGCGTGAAACGTCAACGCCGTCTCTACCCCATGCGTGAAACACATCATGGTGTTGGTGGAGAACACGCCGTTATCAGCGTGGCTTAGGGCCTGAGTCCAGTTGTTTGCCGCAACCTTGATAACATTGTCACTGTCACAGCTTGACAAGGTTGGAAAATGTTATATATATTGTTTATGTTGCAGTGGTGTGCGCATTGTGCGCACGCATACGAAATAAAATGCATTTACATAACATTTAGACATGTATTTAAAATATCTCTAAAAGACTCTATCTTTCTCACTTTTTATACAGCCCTGATTCTATTAAAAATATTTATTTATGCTTATGTTTTGTGACCATTTGGTGAATGTGACCATTTGTGATCATAAAAAACATTTACCGTCTGTCCACCGAGTAGATGAGTGGAGTAAAGTCTCAACGTTGGGCGAGGCAGGCCTGCTCGTACGTCAGGACCTTCTCCTTGGAAGGGCGCTCCAGCACTTTGTCAGAGGAGGTGTTGGCGTACGATCGGGCGTCTGTGTCGCAGATGCGGACATCAAAGATCATGCCCCTGGCGCATTTCCAGAAGCCGTGCACAAGGACGTCTCCTTGTGACTCATCTCCCGGTGTGTCGTTGGGAGGCCGCGGCGGTGAGTTGGGCTGTGTAGCGCGGGAGGGGCCTGTCGCAGAGTCGTTTCCATAGAGATGTTGGTTCCGTCACGACTCGTGCATTTGTGAAGGCAAGGCTGCTGAGGTGGGCCCATTCATCATGGGCATCATCATGGCGGATGCCGCCAAGCCCGCCCTTCTTGCAGTTTAGCCCGTGCTCAACTGTGAATCCCTCTCCGCAGCCGTCGCAGCGGGAGGGGAGGTGTGGTGGCCTGGAGCCATACCGGAGAGCAATGTTGTCGAGCCATTCGGTTTGTGAGAGCTCTGTGCCGGCAAAGCGGTTTGGGATAGTTGTTAGCCAGGCGCCTGTTGCTGGGGCTTGCTCGAGGCGTTTTTTGACTTTCAGCGGCGATCGAGCAAGGAGTGCTTGGAGGAATGCGTCCTCCCCATTGCGGCGCTCTTTCCGGCAGGTGGCACCCGCGGCCCTTACAGTGGATCGGTGGTGGTGTGTGTTGATTGGCTCGTTGCGGAGGAGGGAGTCGGCGAGGTATGATGTCTTGTCGTGGGAGGAGCGATAGAGTGAGTCAGCCTGGGTGGTGGGGTCCCGGATGGCCAGTCCCCCGGATTTGACGCCGAGGGCGAGTAGATTCCGTAGGTCGTCGTCGATCTCGATGCCGGGGCCAATGACGGCCGGGAGGAACTTGTTGCGGAGCGCGTGCTCGATGGGAGCAAGGAGGGGTCCTATGTCGGGCACGATGCGGCAAACGTATTGCCACTCCGCCGCAAGGCAGCTGACGAGGCCCGCGTACGCGGAGTGCGGGAAGCGGGTGGCAACAGTGGCTAGCTTGGTGACCCCGTAGACCCACTCGTCGATCTTGGGGCATAGCCAGTTATCCTGGCAGGCTGTGGATCCGATGAAGCCACCGACATATCGTTGGCCTTGGCTGAACTTCACCGGGAGGGAGGATTCCTCAAATATTTTTCGTGCGGAGGGCTCCAACGCACGTGGGCAAATGGCCCAGCTCTTGGCTGGTGCAGGGAAGTATCCAATGCTGGGCCCTTTCTGGCACAGGGTAGTGAACAGGGAGGCAACGCGAGAGGAGGGTCCTTCCATGGCGAAGTCGTCGGCATACCATGGTTGGAGGACTTCTGTGTCCATTTGACGGAGGTGTTCTGCAAGGGGCATGAGTCCTATCCCATAAAGGATCATGCCCCATACGCAGCCCTGCATGACTCCTTCCCGGCTGAGGAGTACCGCGGGTGGGGTGCCGGGAGGGCCGCGGAGGAGGAGGCGACATTCGTGCCGGTATAGGTTGAAAGCAAATCTGGATCCGGCGGGCCAGCGGTGCCGGGCTTCCCATAGCATCGCGTATCGGCTGAGGTTGTTGAATCCGTTTTTGGCGTCTGCGAGAAGGAGCACTGTAGGATCTTCGATTGACATGGGGGCGGCATTCGGCGAGCTTGTGGGGGTGCTCTCAGAACCCTGATCAGCATTGGAGGAGTCCCGCGGGAGCAGAGTGTGGGCTACTTTGCCCCAGGAGTTGTCGATGACCTCCCAGTCATTGAAGACGAAGTCCTCCTCTGCTGCTGCTTTCTTGGCGGTGGCGTGAATAGCACCCTCAATGCCCGCCTCCAGGCCGGCGCACAGTTGTGAGTTGCCGCACGCCTCCTTTCCATCCATACCGCATTGGGCAAGGACAAGTTTGGAGATGGCGCGCATCCATGTCTCGCCGATTCCAACCAGGCGTACACCCGGCTGCTTGTCTAGCGCAACAAGGTGCCCCTGGCACATGGCGCGGTATGCTGCCCAGGGTGGCAAGGTGTTGGCGAGCCAGAGGGCCCATTCGGTGAGTTCATCATGGAGCTCGGAGGAGGCTCGGCCGTAGCATAGGAGCATGTTCTTGAGGGTCTCGGCAGTCAACCCGCTGCAGCCGGCACTGCCGCGTAGCTGGTGGGCGATCTTCTTGACATCGCCGGCAGGGCAGTCGATGGGGATGATGTCCGGCGGTGGTCCGTAGTCACGGAATGCGATGCTGTCGGGGTCAGAGATCTTGGGTGTTTGGAGGGGCGGGTGTTTGTCTGCGAGCACGTCACGGACTTTGCGGCCTGTCTTTGTGCATGCGTCGTTGGGACCAAGGACACCGCCCGAGTGGCGGGAGGTGAGTTGGCGTACCGCGGCGCGGAGTTCTCCATCTAGGACTTTTGAGTTACACCGACGGGCGATGGTTTCATCGTCTTCTTGGGTAGAGCTTGGCCCTGCGTCGGCGAGGGCAGATGCGGTGATGTCCTGTATCAAGGCATCAAAGCGTCCCTCCTGCCATAGGGAGAGGCTATTTTCAATGCGGCGTTTAATGTCTGCCGCTTTGACACAGCCGCGGCGGCATCGGCGGATGCAAGCGACAAACGTGAGGGGGCGTTCGGAGTTCCACTTGCGCTCTCTCACTCCACGGAGTTCAGCGGCGAACTGAGTGATGACGGCTGCCCCGATTCGGCCTTGCAGTGGGAGGTAAAGGGTGTGGGTATTGGCGACGACGGTGTCATATCGCATCTGCCAGCATTGGTCATTGGCAATGCCGCCGTCGAGGTGGCGACCATCATTGCGATGAATGGTGTCGCCAAAGCCCTTGGTGAGTCGTTGGTCTGCGTTGGGTGGGTGATCGGGTGGCCTGGTCATGGTCGCGGGGTCAGTGGTGGCATTGGTTGGTGGTGTGTCATTGCGCGGCTCAGCAGTCTGCGTCGGCGATGGGTCTGCTGGCGAGGGTGGGTCCGAGGAGTCGTCGCGGGCAGATCGGCCGGCGGGTAGGTCCGGCGCTGGGAAGAGGGTGCGAGCGGGCCCTGCGTCGCGTGTCTCTTCCTGCGTCCCATTTTCCGGCGAGTCCGGCGAGGGTGGATGTTCGTCTACTGCAGGTGAGGGCGATTGTGGTGTGGTATGTGCAGTGGTAGAGGTAGCACTACGATCGGTAAAGGGGAGTATATGTCTGGTATATTGGAAATACCAGGCAAATGCCAGCACGGTCATTTGTATTTTTTGGCTGGTGTACCTGTGG
>JALLPC010003084.1:0-10023 GCA_036940045.1 Stephanocyclus meneghinianus | reverse complement strand
TTGTTTCAGTTTGGGTTTAGTTTAAGATCTAAAATGATATTTAATTTGCTTCTGTCGGCCGAGCTGTCTGTGAGGAGAGATGGCGCCATGGCTTGCAGAGAGACAAGCTTTGTCTATGCGACATGATGTGACAATAAATGTCATCTATCCTCCAGATGAGGCAGGCATGGATCCAACCAAGCCACCAGATGGGGCGGGTGCTGTAGATGAGCAGCAGTCGAGTCGCAAGGCAACGTCCAATTAGTCCTCGCGGTACAGCAATATCACAACGACCTGCTGAAATTGATCATTCACAGCCAATGCAACGTTCATGGCGTTCCTCTCTCAACGGGAGCACAAAAAAAACAGATGGGGCAGGAGCCGTTCCAAACAGCCTCCCTGCTGATGACGTAGATGAATATGGGGCATCAAAGAGCACTTCTATGGTGGTACAGCTCACGGCATCCATAGTCGCAACAGTACTATGCAGCCGCGTCCTGCTCTTCCCAACAACAGGGTGTTGCTGCAACCGAAGCGATGCTTAAGACATTTGCATCCATTGTTGGTAGCAACAATGCCAACAATTTGAACAAGCCATTCCGGAGACGGGAGAGAAGGAAAAAGCATGACTTCCTGCCCAAAAAATTACATGATGTATGTAAGCCCACCAAAAATAACAAGGTGATGTGTGGTGAGTTGGACGGCTAAATGCCATAACTTTGGAACCAAGATGAATTACAGGGAGCCCAACATATGGGCATATTCGTATTGAAATGGATAATCTCATTCCATTAAACTTCTATAGAAAAAATGATTTTCATGGCTAAAAAACAAAAATGCCAATAAAAAAGATACTTTTTTTGCAAAGTGTGACAATCTCTATGCAATTCTTAGATTCCGAGATTTATGGTAGATAAAACTGTCTTAGTGAAATTCTTTTGTCTGCCTAGTGGTCAGCCGTGGGGACTATGAAGTCACCCCTGGAACTAGTCAGGCTCATAGTCAAAATAACACCTGTTGCGTTCCATGATCTACCATTGTTCCCGTCATCGGAGCCCTGGTGCGTCATCACCCATCCCAAGAAGACACCATTGGGCAACCAAATCATGTTGGGTAAGTCCATAGGTCACCTGGATCATCCCCTTCAAGGTGGCCGTTGGTGTGTCAAAATGTTCGTTTTTTGAAGATTTTCTACGTATCTCAGTACTATTCCTTTGTAGGAGAAATAGGAGGTGACACCCTTCTCCTTCATCGATCATGGTCCAGAGGCATAACTGCAGCATCCATCGACATTCTTCCAGCTTAGCTGCATTAAAACACATCCCACCATCCTGTGATCGCAATCCAACTGACCGTACCATACAATCGCTCTCGGCCAAATCACACGACCGACTTCAAATGCTCTGCATGGCACGACCAATCAAAAACGCCTACAATCAAGTGCAGCTTCCGAATTTGTCCATCATGCGAGATTGCAACTCAACTGATTGTACGCCACCATCACACTCCACCAAATTATACGACCAACTATAATCTCTCTGCACTACTACACCACCATCGTCACCAGGGCAAGAAGTATTCTTCTTCTTCTTCCTACCTTGTTGTCTCCAAGTCCTGCAGGTGTGCCTGCACTTCCTCCATTTCAAATTGGGCCAGATAGCCCCTCCAACACAGACAACATAGAGTTTGATGCATCTGTCCATCATCCATTTGATGAAGAAAACGAACAGCAAGAAGAGGAAGTGGAAGAGGAAGGAGGTACTGCCATGGCTGTTGCAGAGCCTGGCTACAACGAGAGGGGTTCTGTGTCTGCTGTTACGTCTGCCAGGAAGTCCAAGTACAAAAAGAAGAGTGCCACCAATACTCCTTCCAGACATGCAAGCAAATCCAAGAAGCATCAAATTGCACAGGGAAAGAGAGTGTATGTTGAGAGGAGGGCTGTGAAATACCTCATCGATGTTGGATCTGATGCTTTTCAGGTTATTGAATTGTACCCTTCTGACAAGTTCAGATTCTTTGGTGTTTGTCTGGGGAAGGCCCCAAATAGCAAACTATATAAAGTTCGTCTTGATCTCCTTCCATCAAATGAGAATGAGATAGTATTAGCAAGGAAGGATATTGAAGTATTGGGGAAGGGAGAAGAGGAGCTACCTTACCTCCCAAGCACAAGGGCAACAGACGAAATGATTGAGGAATGTGCTGAAGTGGTTCATCCTCCTCAAGGGAAACAGAAGGCAGTTGATTATGTTAAAGAGTCTTATGACTATTTCTCTTCACTCAGCACAGAGATGCAGGCAATTGCAAGATCCTTCACATTTAAGTATGGGAAGGAAGACGACAACAAAATAGAGTGGAGGATTCTGTCTGAGACAGAACAAATCACAGTGTGCCCTATGGAGGGAAAGTCTGATCAAGAGGTGTTTCATGAAGACATTAGTTGGAATTCTGATCCAAAGGAGGTGGACTACAATGCCGTGCTTTTTGAAAAGTTTTTCCCATCCCTTGAAGGCAAAGCAAAGCTACTGGATGAATTCTTACATCGTGACAGCAAGAACCCAAAGCAAGGGAATCCTTGGAAGAGACGGGTCGAGAAAGATAACATTACATTTCATCGTGAAGGTGCTGACGACCCTGATGAACTGGTGAGTATTGTCTTGATATTAGATTGTCTTCAACAGTAGAATTCGCTCCTCATAATTCTCTTTGCTACATGACAAGATCAAAATTTGTTTGACTCTGATGGTGACATCTGTTTTGGAGGTTCACCGAGGTGTTGAGAAGCTTTGGAAGAGTGGCCCATCAGGTGGTATGAAGCAATACCCCAACTATGCACAGTTCATACCAATTGACTACATGAAAGCATTCCTTCACGGCTTTCCATACCTTTGGGCAGAGAGGAAATATTGGGATGTTGAGAGAGGGCTGTTGCCCTTTGATTTCATTACTCCATTCGTTGTAGAGTAAAACAACCTCAGGAAGAAAATCATTCGAGCCATGTATCTGATGCTGGATGAGTCAATGTCTGGGTGGAGACCAAAGACTTCTAAGCGGGGAGGGCTTCCTCATATTAGCCATGAGCCCCGCAAACCTGTACCATTGGGAACAATGATCCGGAATGCGGTAGAGTGTACCACAGGCATTTTTGTTCACCATGACATTGTTGACTCATCTACTAACCAATGGAAAAAGAAATACAGTAACCCTGCAGTTAAGTCCCATCTTCCAAAGGGCGAGGACATCTCTTATCATACTGCTGAAGTACTCCGCCAGGCAGAAAATGCAAATGTTGTTGAAGGAGGTTGGGTTGGTGGAGATGCATGGTTTGGTTCCATAGAGTCCTGTGTGGAGCTCATGAGAGTTTTGAAGTTGCATTCAACCTTTGTTGTCAAGCAAAACCTGAAATACTATCCAATGAAAGTATTGCATGCTATTCTTTTTGCTCGACATGGTAGCAGACCCACTGGTCATTGGGTGGTCATGCAGGCAGTTATTGGAGGTGTTGATCTTTACATCATGGCATATGCAAGGTCTTCGAAGGGTGTTGCATATATGGTCTCAAGCTGTGGAAAGACAGTAATGCATGTAGATCCATACATCTTTCGCTTCGAAGATGAATACGGCAATGTACAGGAGAAGGAATTGCCGCACCCTACTGTGGCTCACATGCTTTATGAATTTCTCCCTCTTATTGATGAACACAATAAAGCACGGCAGAATGCACTTGCTCTCGAGAAGCACTGGTTGACAAAGAACTGCTGGACTCGAATTCTTACAACATTTCTGGGGATGTCAGTGGTAGATCTGCAACGATGGGATCGCAGGATGCGCTTCGGTCATGTGTCTTCAATTGATTTAAGCATGGAAGTTGTTGGATTGGAAAATGAGGATGATGATGAATTAGTTGATGACTTTGATATTAAAACTATGGCAAACTTGATTGGTAGGCCGCTCACCGATGGACAATTTCGATATAGGGCAGGTTGTCAACCAAGCGCCAGAGCAACTACTTCATCGGAAACCAATGCAAAACCAATTGTTCGAATCACAGGGCCAGATGGGAGCATCCATTATCCAAAGGAGCCAGGGAAGCATCCAAGGGTGCGTCAACAAAGCTGTTATGTTTGTCGTCAATACTCTGATAAATTCTTCAACACACAGTGGAAGTGTAGGGATTGTGGTATGCCTCTTTGCCAGGTTAGTAGAGTTGATACGAATGCAGGCAGACAATACTCCTGCATTGTGGAGCACAAGTTGTCTGGTAATAAGTTTATTGGGTGTGGAAAGATACCCCACAGGACTCACTTCATCTTACCAGATGAGATGAAGAAGTTCATTCCAACCAGGAGTCAGTTGCAGAGAAGAGAGGAGCGTCGAAATAAGAAAAGGAATAGCAGAGAAAACCAGAGGGAAGCTGCAAGAACTGAGTTGGTAGAGGCTGTATTGAGGGGAGCTGTAAGAGAGGTTTCTGATACTAATCCTTCTAATACAAGGGCAAAACGGAGTGCTAATAGTCCCCGAAGAAGCAAAAGGACAAGGAGGTCGTGATTTTACTCGTTCTTTGTTAGTTACTCATTGTGTCTAAGGTTATTGTCATTGTGTTTTAGATAAGTGTTTTAGATAATGTTGGTGTGGAGGTATCAAGTACACCAGAAGCTTGCACCTACTTTACTAGCTAATGATGGGTACTAGTCGTCCCACTAGTCGCGTAAACTATATAATAGGAATTGGTATGGAGTCTGACTATGACTCATAGCCACTAGTCCCCACGGCTGACCACTAGGTAGCTGTCTACTGCTTTTATGTACCATGGAAAAAGGTGTTCAATTTTTTTTATCAAAATACTACTAGTAGTACAGGTAAACCTTGTTCTTGTTCGTATTTGTAGAGGAGAAAGTGACAAAAAAGAAAGGTATGTATCTTTAGATATTTTTATCATTGCAGAACTTAGACCTTAATTACGATAGCAATGTCTAATTATATTGTACGCGATGTTATACATCACTACAGGTAATTCCATTTTATGATATTGACGTCATTCATTACAAGTGTTTCCAACCAGAAGTCGAATACATGGGAATATCCCACGGGTTGAGGATCTTTACCCCCCTGTTTGACATCGGATATTTTGGATGAAAACGAAAAGCACGAACCAAGGAACAGCTTAGATATTATGTGATGAATGATCAATGATCACTTTTACATCCTCTAATACCAGTAGTAATATACATAGGACTAAAAGAAATCATCACTAATGTAATCTCACACTGTTGATTGAATTCATATCACTGGCTGCACTTCTATCTATCGTGCATTCATACAAGTTTAACCCTGCTACTAGTCAAAACAAAAACATTACTACTACAACCAGAAACTTCGGTATAATTGACCTGGTTCAGTCCAGCTGATAGTGGAATTGCTGAACCAAGTCAGGCCCCATTTTTGTGCCTGTTGTTGGGGAAGGGTAGTCACCAGTCGCAATGTTCCAACTGAACATATGTCCAGTACTTCTGGTGGGGTTCATGACAACCCGCCTGAGTGGTAACATCGACATTTCAGAAGGAAGACGTCCTAATGCCAATCATTTCACGTTAAACTTGTTTCCATTTTAGGGGTAGGGGTTGATTTTAACAAAAGCTTGAAAGTTTTTCTTTTCAAAAAACGGCTCCAGAAACTCAGGTCTAGTGATAATAGGACTCCCACTGAATCCTAAGCGCTTGAGGTGATCGTTACCCTTTGAAGCTTCCAGGAGACTTTTGATCGCAAGCTGATTTTCAGAACAGCATAAGAAAGACATATGAGGGATATTTGCATTTCCTTTCAACAAATAGTAGACACCTTCCCACCCCCAATCTTTGCCGACGACCATGAAAAGTACGCTGTCAACTTGCATTCCAGTCTTAATGATACAATCCGCAAGTTTAGTGCTCGCTGCATTGTTAAAGTTTTGGTTTCCAATTTCTATTTCTTTCATCCTTTGTTTCTTTGAGATTTCTTGCGCGAAATCCTCCCATCCTGTTTGAGTTATATTGGGACAACAGCCAAGTCGAATGGTGTGCAATGCCTTGGCTCCGGCCAACCTTTTTATGACGCGATCATTGATACTGCACGGCTTGCATGCCTCAATGATGCCATCGCAATTGTAAAAAGATATGGTCGTTAACTTGTTCAACGCTTCGGATTTCTCCAACTCAACAAAGAGCAGATCCCACGTGTCTGAGCTTACAAGATCTAATCCTCCTAGAGACAACTCCGTCAGATTCTTATTTAAGGCCAAAGTGATAGAGAGCCGTCCAAGAATTTCATTTGAAATGTTGCACGAATCAAGATGAAGTACGGACGGCAATGTTCCATGACTGTGCCCAACGATGCTAGCAACATCATCCCAAGCTTGTTGATCAAGTTGACTTCCGGCAATGCTGAATTCAGTAAGTTTACCCTTAGAATTCCCTAAAGTGATGGCGTTAAACATTGCCCCGAAGAATTTTCCCGTCACATTGCAGTTCTGAAAACGAATTGTTTTGAGACCAGATGAATGGCGAACAAATTCATTCAGAAATGTGCCAACTTTCTCGCAAGAAAGATTATACCCCTGCACTGAGAAACGAGTGAACCCATCGCCAGCTGCTTTTTTTTTAAAGTTAATAAAAATAGGCAAGGGAAAAGATGAAGGATTGTGAACATCTGTCGAAACTGTAAGGCGGCCCCACCCAAATGGCAGACAGTTTAAGACTCCATCATCCACAGCAGTACAGCCATCGATGTTCAATTGTTCTACACGTGAGTGAAACATTTCTGACCCCAAACGATGTACGTCCTTCACAAACTGAATGAACTCTAGACTGATTTTGCAACGAAGGAAAGTAACCCTCTGCTTCTTCCCTTTGAGGTACTGCTTCATATCCAAACTCAAAGGCTTGATCGTCTGTTCACTAAAGTTGAAGCCGCTAAAAAATACAGATTTTTCTTTTAGAACAAAAATTTCGACGGGATTTTTAGGATCGCGGTCATCGAAAGTATGCTTGAATAGCACCTCGTTAGTAGTATCTCTCGCGCTCAACATTCTTGTTGACGTAATAAGTAGCGCACGGTTGTGAACGAGAACAGGAGAATTGACGGATGCACTATGGGATGAATGATTTTATTGCAAAACAAATCGACTGTGCACAGGACAGCATCCCTTCTACTAGCTTCTACAGTCAGCAAGTTAATGCTAGCCATTGCGCGACTTAACAAAGAAATGCGACTTATTAAACATTACAGGAAATTCTACAATGGTGTAATGAAAAGTAAGCATGAGACTTCTCGATGTATACACCATATATAGTGGAAACGTGGGACATCGTTCCAAGACCTATGTATTGTGCTATGCCTGCCATAAAGAAAGCGCCATGCAAAGAAATTCTACAACCAAATCAAAACGTACGTCAGCATGCCAGACAACTCGCCAAAAAATAGCAAGTAGTTATGGCGATCATTTCAGCGAGAGGCGTCCCTTCAGTCGTGACCACAAGTAAGCAGGTAGTGACGTGTGGTGATTTAGGTAGGTCGTACGAGTCGTCAGTTAAATCTTTAACTGACGACATACGGGTCTTTATCAAGTCGTGACTGACGACTAAGTCGGTCGTCAGTAGGTCCTAACTAGAACAAGTCAGGGGGTCGTGACCGGGTCTTAACGGAAGACTTGGCATGTCATAACTAGAGGCGTAACTGACGACTAAGTGGGACTGTACTTTGTCCACTCTGACAACTAATGGATCATCATTGTTTCATTGGAGTTCAGGAAAATGAGCCAGCAACTAAACAATAATTTAAATAGAAATGTCATGTTTTGCATGAATTAAATAAGTAGTTGAGCTAGAACCTGCAAGACAGGCAACTCCTAAAAAAATCGGATATTTTGGTGATAAAATTTCGGCGAAGTGATGACTCAAAAAATTCTGGCGGCTTGCGCGACTCAAACTGACGGCATTGTGACGACTTGGACAACGAAAGTAACGACTCATGACCCAAGTGACGACCAGTGAGTTGTCAAAATGCCGTAAGCTACATACACGTGATTACAGGCAGAGTCATCAGTTACGACTCGGTGACAACCACTAGAGTCGTCAGTTACGACCTGGTGACAACTAACAGAGTCATCAGTTACGACGTGGTGACAACCACCAGATTCGTCAGTTACGTCCCGTCAGTTACTACCTAGTGACTACTCTTTATAGAACAAAATGACTAAATGTAATGATGTCATGACGGCCCCGTGACAACAACCTGAGTCATCAGTTACGACCCAGTGACGACCACCAGAGTCGTCAGTTACGACTCCATGACAACCACCAAAGTCGTCATTTATGACCTGGTTACAACCATCAGAGTTGTCAGTTGTGACTGGGTGACAACCAGCAGAGTCATCAGTTACGACCCTGTGATGACCCATTCGTCGTCAGTTAAAGAATCAACTGACGACTCGGACGACCCAACTGACGACAAGTGACGACCCGACTACTTTCGTCGTGACTGAAGTGACGACTCTCGCCGAAATAATTCGCAAAAAAGAAGATATTCTTAGCCAGTTGCCTGTCTTGCTGACTAATTTATTGCATGATGTTGGCCAACACGTACAAGTAACAGATTGGATTCTTGTAGGCAAGTTTTTCTTTTTAAGCCAAACGGCTTAGTCCTTCAGAAACAGCTCCCTTTTAAAAGTAAGCCATTGTTGCCGCACTTAACTCCAGAGGTGTTAACACGCTGAGTTGTAGTATGGACCTGCTGTTATTAACCAGCTATCAACAAGCTTATTACATTTGGCTTCCATAAAAAAGTACCAGGGTCTGCACACAAACATGAAAAAAATTTCCGCCGCATGACAGTTCTTGGCCTCCCACACCAAGCTTAGTTGGAAATGTCGCCGACATACGAATGCAGGCAGACAATACTCCTGCATTGTGGAGCACAAGTTGGCTGGTAATAAGTTTATCTTAGTTGGAAATGTCGCCGACATGTCTCCACGTGTCGTCGAGATGCTGACAATGTCGGCTGAAAATGGCTGATGACACAATGTCGCCAATGTCATGACTGGATTCAAGGCTGGGTCATGTGTCGGTTGACGTGTCGCTGCACGACTGCCCAGCCATATCCACGACTCATCCGGTCATTACTCCGACGGAGGTAACGGCCGTATTTTAAGAAAAAAATTGTTCGTATACATGAATTATTGTATACGATACCTTTTTTGCGACTTTCTCGCACCGAATCACACCATTACAGCACGATTCTCAGCAAAGCCTTGTCATTTTTTCTTTATGTCCAAAAGAATCAGCCGACATGTCGTCCCGACATGACATGTCATGTCGTCTGGCATGGTCCGGACGACAGAATTTGACGACGTGTTGGGCNGCGCGATTCTCAGCAAAGCCTTGTCGTTTTTTCTTTATGTCCAAAAGAATCAGCCAACATGTCGTCCCGACATGACATGTCGTGTCGTCTGGCATGGTCCGGATGACATAATTTGATGAGGTGTCAGGCCGACATTCCCGAGATTTTCCTGACATGTCTGCATGTCGCCGTACGACATGTCGTTTGGGGGAGTCCGGCGACACGACACGACGCCGACATTTCCAACTAAGCTCTGATGCAAGTTCCGAGAATCCATGCAGAAGCGTGATAGCAGTTCTGACATCCGCTCGGTATCTTTAACTACCTTGCCGATGTACTTCCTCCGTCACAGGGTATTTTTATCACAGACATGGTGTGAATTTCGCCCCGCAGCAGAACTGATGAACAGTTCATGACTGGATCCGACTGGTTCCAAGACGGGGACGATAAATTGGTGTCCAGTGACAGCAGCGGGTGCCCAGTGCCAACACCGGAGATTTCACACGACCCAGTGCCCGCCCTTGCTGCTATTTTTTTGCCCAGTACAGACATGGGGTGAAATTCTCCCCGTGTCTGTACTGGGACTTTTTTTGGTCCCAGTCTCGGCACTGGGATGGTGCCACGACAGGGGCTAACATATATATATATATATATATATATGTTAGCCCCTGTCGT
>JALLPC010003062.1:0-15521 GCA_036940045.1 Stephanocyclus meneghinianus | reverse complement strand
TAAGACAGCCCCTTAGGTGATGTGTTTTCCCGCCAAGACTCTTATTTTTGACGGGGCGTTTGGTACAGAATGGTCCATATAATAGAGGGTGCATGTTGTGTGATGATGTGTAGTGAGTTTGTGGCTTTTTGGTATAACTCTGCAATCAGTACGATTTATTAGGACCTATGCATAAAGGTGTGTTGCCAGTGGCAAAGAGAAACTATTCAATGAGTTCTAGTTGAAATCAACGGTTTAAAACACTAGAAAAATGCAAATGTTCCTCCAAAGAGGCTGTTGTAGCCTATATTGTGGTGTCGCTTAAACCCGCTTTTTATGGTAGAGACAAAAATTTGAGTTCACGGCAGGGCAAATGTAGCGCTGTCACTGCCAACACTGCTGAAACATGATTGACCTTGCTTACACACAGATTGCAATGGGTGGAAAATCATTGACCAGTCGATGTTGTCGTTCTCACTGTTATCATGTACCGGTCCATCAGTCATGCTTGCGGAAGCTTGCTGACCTGATGAGTGCAAGCAAACAAAATAGCTGACACTTTTTTCTACTCCTAAAATCACACTAGCCTCCTCGGGAACTACATGAACTCAAATTTTGAAAAAGGCCTTTGGGCAACCGAAAAAGAAAGGAGCTTCTTAAGGCCACAGGAGTCTCCAGGGAACTGGAATTGAGCTATTGAGAGTGTCCCTGAGTGAANCTAATCACATATCCAACAAAAATGGGTATGGTTATGATGTCATCCAGAGTGCATTCAGGTAGGAATGGTAGGAATGGCTTATCCATAAAATAAAATACTACTTTGGTAGTATTTTATGAATAATCAGACAATATGCAGAATTCGTGCTACCAGGAATACTACCAGTATCTTACCCGTAACGGTGTAAATCGTCTTCGTGCAAAAACGCACACTATAACATTGGACAAGAAAGGTTAACGAAGGTCTAAACTATAACATGGTGATATAGTTCGTAACATCCGTTATGCTATTTTATGAGACTATATTATCATTGTAGTATGTTTGGACAGAATCGTGTGGTGCTTGTAAATGGTATGTCTGTGGTCAGGGTAGGTAGATAGTGCTATAATATATAGTAATATCATCACACCCTCGCCAAGTACCTATATGGTTTGCGCTGCTGCTTCATGAATTTTGATCATTTCTAGTACGATAGCCGGTGGCAGATATTCTTTTCGCATATTGACATGGTGGCTGGGTAAGTGATGTTTTGTCCAATAGTCTGCCAAATTTGTTTTGCCTGGGTGCCATTAGAATCTAAATTGTTGTTGGCATTCACAATCGCGAAGCCAATGTAAGCGCATGTCCATGGCCTACATGCGCTTTGGTTGTATCTTGCCATTGATGTATGCATCCGCCATTGCATTGTCTGTTTGAATGGGGGCAGGGGGTTCTTTGTGTCCCATCTCCTCCAAGATGATTTGAATGTATACTGCTTCCCAAGCCATTATGTAGAGTGCTGCGAGTTCTGCTTCTGTGGCGGATGACATGACGTGTCTGATGATGTGTGCGATGTTGAGAATGGTGCCATTGTTGGGGGGATTGTTGTTGTCGTATGAGAGGAAGAAATGACTGCCAGCTCTGCTGCGTGATTTGGGTTTGCTGAGGTAGCTGGTGTCGCTGTGAATTGCAAGGATCATGTCACTTTTGTGGTATGTGAGAACGGCCTCCTCCTGCGTTGCCAAGTAGTCTAATAATTGTTTTTTTGTTCCATGGTTTCTGCTGCTGGTGCTGATGATTGGGAGCCTATTGCGCTGATTGGAGTAAGTAATGTGCTGTCCACTGCTCGGCCCAGGAAAAGAAATTTTCTGCACACCTTTTGAATAAACTTTTTGTCATGTGTTTTGAGAAGGGGAGAGTGCATTGGTTCCTTCGTGCATTGTTTCTTTGCTCCATATTTGATTAGTGTGTGTGGGAATGGCTGGTTTTGTTTGTTGCATAGAACGTGGCCAAATTGTATGAGTGCTTGTTTGACATAACCGGGCATGTGCAGATGTACTTGTTGCTTGGGGTAGTCCCACTTCATGTGGATGCCCATATATCATTCCCTGTCCAGCCTGCTGAGAGTTTGTAGTGTGCTTCCAATACTGTTTTCAAATGTTCTGCATGCTCTCAACCGATGTATTGGCTCCGAAATTGTCAACAATGAGTGTGAATTGTTTTGGTCTTGTTTGATGTTTCCAAAAACCGGCGACCAATTTGCTTTGAAAATTGCCATGTGTGTTAAGTTGTTTTTCTAGGAGTTTGTTTGCAAGGAGACCCACTTGTGGTAGGCCATACATGCCTTTCATTACTTTGAGATCAATGAAACCTTTTGCTGTGACCTTGTCTTTGAGCCTGTATTTATTGATGATTTTGTCGGGGAGATCGGAGAGTTGAATCCGAATGTATTCTGGGCATAGAAGTGGTGTCATTAGGTAAAAGTTTGAGATGTCCATTGTCATGAATCATGCCCCTGGTGTTGAAATGACACTGTTGAATAAGATTTTTGCAACTAACATGTCTGCTTTTGGTGTTGCAACCTTGCCTGGATAATTGATTTTGTTGCTGCCTGCTGTGAACCGTGTGCAATTTGGATCTGCCTTTTCGGGATGAAATGTGCAAGTGAAACTACCATTTGTGACATCTTTTTTGCAATCTTTTGGGATCTCGTGTTCCTGTATGAAATGAATTGTGTCAGTGGGATTGGATATAGGACCGCCAACACCTTGTGCTTGTCATCCGAATTCATCTGCTGCTGATATGCTCCATTGTTTGCAATATTTAGGGTGTCGGAGGAGATCTTTGTATTTGAGTAGTTTTCCAGATTCCTCGTCGAGGACTTGCATTGCTGTTTCAACTTCCTGTTCGAGTTGTTTGCATGTTTGTATGAAAGTGTTGCATCTTGTTGGGTGTAGGAGAGTGGCAGATATGGTGTGTTTCATTGTGTGTTGGATGCTTGAGTTGGTGGTTGGCGAAGGTGCAAAACTCTGGTTGGTTATGTTGTTGTGTTTTGTGTTTGAGTGGCTACTCTAACTTGGGATCTGGTGCTGAGTGCAGGTGGTTTGTCGGGGAAATGGAATGGTGGGTGTAAGTTTGCTTGGAGTCAATGTGTTTTGGCTTTGATGTAGGCTGCTTGTGTGATTCGTTGATTGAGATTGGTTTGTTGAACTGAAGGTGTGGTTGTGGTGTGCACCCTCAGAACTGGAGTGTCCTGCACCCTTGGGTCTAGTGTGGGGTCTGATTGCTGCACCCTTGGAAGTGTTTGGTGCTGTGATTTGACTTGTTGTGGTGCCTGTGTGAGTATGCGGGTGAGGTCTTGTATGTCCCGGTTTGATGAATCATGTATGAGACCCTTGATGGCCACTCTGCAATTCGCGGTGGTATTCATTAGTTTGTCGGCTGGTGTGAGAGATGGGTTTGTGATATCTTTGTATTGAAACTGGATGGTATCAGTGAGGTGCTCACTGCGAGTGGATTTCATGTAGCAATTATGAGTTTGGTTGTGTTCCGGGGAGGTGTTCAGATACTATCGGTCCACTAAATGGTAAGCCCATGAGCCTCTTTTGTCCATCTTTTTGTGCACTTGAACTTCACATCCCATAGGTGCAAGGGGCATCTTGTTATAGTCGAAGGGACCATTGAGGTGAGCATATGCAGAGACAGTAGGTCTGACATTGGATTGGCGGAGGAGGTTGAGCATGATTTCAGTTTGAGGCAAGAGTTTATGCCATAGACTGGGTGAGAAAACACTGAGGAAGTGTGCTTTGAAGTTTCTGATTGCAACTTCTGCTGCATTGTGTTGGTGGCACCCTGGGACCAATTTGAGCATGAAGCAATATTGTTTGTGAATATGCTCCTTCATGTGTTCGGATATTTTGTTATCGAGCACATATTTCTTTGGTTGTACACCCGCTCAGAGAAGGCATTTGACTAGAGCATTGTATGCTCATATCATCTCCTGATCCTTGTGTGATTTCATTGGTTCAACTAGGATGGTATTGCTGTCTATGTCGACCATGACCATTATGTAATTGTGGCCGCTTTGTGATTGTGTTGAGAATTTTCTGTTGGTTGGAGAAAATTGTTTCGTGTACATCATATATTCCAACAAAGCCATCTTGTACTTTCTTTCCTTGTAGTTTTGCAGCATTATTGCATATTTCAAACAGAGTAGGTTTGGGTTTGTGTATTGTACGTTCTTCCGAGTCTGGTTCATGTGACCTTTGGGTGTTTGAACAGTTTTGGGATAATATTTAGCTACATTCTTCTCAGTGAGTAATGGCCAGCCTTTAAAATTGCCTGCCTTGATGGCTTTAAGCCATGTGGATATGACTGGGTAACCACACACAGCATGCATCCATCAAATTGCATGTTCCGTCGATGGTAAGTTGTAGACATTGTTGGTCGTTTCGATTGCTTGTTGTGCCTTCTTTGTTGGTTTGAGTGGTTGCCATTGTCCATGTTGTTGCATGAGCGGTATTTGGTAGCGTCCATGTTCAGCATGGACACCGATGAGAATTGGTTGCCCTTTACACTTTAATAGCACATCTTCTTCCTTGACTACAGTGACACCATCTTTTGTGAAAATGGATATTGTTCCATCATCGGCAGTTTTGCCTACGCTCATTAATGAAGTGGGGAAGTTGATGAAGGTGTCAGCTTGTGCAGCTTTGGGGGGAAGATTGTTGAATGGGAGGCAAGTGACATTGGTGGCCTTGCTTGTACCGCCATTTGCTACTCCCACCCTTTTGGTTGATTTGCATAGGATGGGTAGGCCAAGTTGTAGGTGATCAGATTCACCTACGTAATAGCCGTTGGTCCCTGAGTTATATATGATCATGATGGGTTCTTGGGTGGAGATGAAGGTGCATACTTGTCTGTTTGTGGCAAAGTGGACAAATTTGTGTGGGTTTGTTACTCGCTTGACTAATCGTTTGATAGTGTTACTGATGTGGTATGTTGCATGGTGTCCTTGTTGTACTAAGTTGTTGTTGTGTTTGTGGAGAGCATGATTGGCATCGACTGCTTTGCGAATTGGGTTGTTTGTGTCAGTACTTACTAACACAGTTTTCTCGTTCTCAGCTTGAATGATACTGCATTCGAGGAATGCGCTTTCTTGTTGCGCAAGGAGTCAGAGGATGTGTGCAGTGTGGCATTTGCAGATGAGTTTTCTGTTGGTTTTGGTGGGTGGAATGGTTGATGTGTTGTCACGGGTTGGGTCTGGCGAAGAGATGGAATTGGATTCAAGGGTGTGATATTTGTTTTTGAACTGAACATAAGTGTCAATTGATGTTGTTACATTATGTAATTTGTTAGTTCATTTGCCTTTTACCTCTATCCAATCATCCGCTTTCTTCGTCAAACCCCTATACCATCAGTCGTCCTCCAACTCCGACAGATAACCGCCCATGTTGCTGGAGAATTTGTGGCATCCTACATATCTTACATCCATTTCATCACATATCCAGTTGGGATGAAACCCTTTGTATTTTTTGTTTCAAAAGCATTTGTCATTGGGGATATCATGATGCGTGTTGTGACACTTGTATTTGGTGCAATGAGGGCAGTCTTTGTTGATGCTGTGATGTGGTGATCTACTGCAGCTGTTGTGCTAGTGGCTGCGACCTCATCCACCCCATCTGTTATGGTTGCAATTGCTGTTTTTGCGGTGAGATGATTTCTTGCAGTTTCGGGAAGAGTTGCTGTCAGATTGGACAGTGAATGCAGACTCTTCATAGTTGTTGCTGGCCTGCTGCATCATTTGGGTGAGTAGAGAGATGGAATCGGCAACGGAGTTGGCCAATTTTTTGGTGGGTTTGGGAGCATTGCTCAATGTACGAACTGCATTGGCAGCAGCATGTTCGCGGAGCATAAAGTCTATGGAGTGGGTATCATGGGTGTGATTGTATTTGTATTTTTTACAGATCTCTTGAAGTGCTGGGCGGAATTCATGTCCCCAATCATGGTGAGTAGCATACTCAATGTTGGCAAGTAGTGTTAGTGCCATGGCCATTTTGTCATGGGTGAGACCATTGAGATGATGCGGCTGACCTTGGCCTTGAGTTGTTCCATGTTGGTTGCAACCTTTTTGCAGAAATTGAAATTGAAAGACATCTTTGCTACGACTTGCATGAGTATGTTGCCTGTGCCTGGGCAGATGGCACCTTGTTTGGCCGCATCGATGACTTGAAATAGAGTCCATTCATCTACACCTTTGTTGTTGTTGCCATCAGTGTTGCAGAGTACCGGATCCGTGATGTCTGATCCCACTTTGTTGGTGATGGCTTTTGCGGCACCTTCTTTTGCGCCAATCGTGGCTTGGTACTTGGTAGGCGTAGTTGTGTCAGTCGGCTTCATCTTGGGCGTCAGCTCTTGTTTCAAAGATCAGCTTTTTGGTCATGTCTATTTGTTTGGATAGTTTGGCGGCATCTGCAATGGCCTTTTTGAGGATGGTGGAAGCTTCTGCAAGGTCAGTGGATTTGATGGAGTTGATAGTGTTGGGTGTTTCTTCGAGCAGCATGGCCATGCCCTGGCCAGGTTGAAGTGGGTTGTACAAGCTTTTGAATTGACGTTGTACACCCGTGATGAAGACTACAATATTGTCATGTTGGTATTGGCCATTTCCATTTCAATGGAGAGGGATCTCATTGATGAGGTCTCGCACTTGAGTACGGAGGGTGGCGCGGGGAGTGTAGCATGCCTCACTCATGTTGGATTAGTGTATCTTTTTTGTTACTCAAAAATAGCATAACTAAGGAAGGTCTAAACTATAACATGGTGATATAGTTCGTAACATACATTATGCTATTTTATGAGACTATATTATCATTATTGTATGTATGGACAGAATGGTGTAATGCTTGGTAAATGGTATGTCTGTGTTCAGGGTAGGTAGATAGTGCTATAATATATAATAATATCATCAAATGTCTAGCTTTCTACATGATAAAAATTCTAGGACGAATCTTACCTGTAAAGATATAAGTCATCTTAAGGGGAAAAACAGTGAAAAAATCTTTGGATAAGAAAGGTCTAGCTTTGTACAGAATAAAAATCTAAAAATTTCTCACTACCACATATTTTTGTCAAAGATGATAAAACTATATCACTTTTAAATCATCTTACATCCAATGATGTACATTTTAAAGTTAAAATTGAGCTAAAATTACAAATCTCTCAATTCTGATTTTATTTATTAAAAAATACTGTGGTCCTACCGGCTGCAGCACTATTGCCAGCCACTGCCACTGCTGTCGCCTCCACTGCCACTGCCGCCAGTTTTCATGCCACCAGTTTTGCTGCTGCTACTTTTGCCGATGCCACTTTTTCTGCTGCCACTCTTGCTGCCACCACTTTTGTCTCTGCTACTTTTGATACTCCCGCTGTCATCATCGACACAACAACTTTTGCTGCGCAAGTTTGCTGTGACATTTGCATGTGGATAGGGCTATTCAAACGTAAGTGTTGAGTTGTTGTTTCATTTTTTGAAAACTTCTGTTTTCACATGATTTCTGTTCAATTTAAGATGACACTGATTACTGGGGCTGGTGGAAGAATAGCAGGCAACAGCATGACACTTATGCTGATACAAACATCCAATTTTTAGGCAAAAGTGGCTGCTGCACCTGGTAAGGGAGGGGTGGTGGCATATGTGGTGGAGGAGGCATCTGGCATCACAGACCATTCTAGACTATGTAATTCCCAACATGGCTCGAGCAGGCATCTCATGCCAAGTCAGTCTTGTTTTAGTCGTGCTACCATATGAAGGATGTTTGATCCATCATGTGTTGAATTTTTGATTCCAGAGTAGCAGCGTAACGATAGTGAGATACGGGGATCTTGGGATTGACAATCTACTTGCCCCCGGTACCAATCTAGTGAGGAAAGTGCCATTGGTTGCTGATGGGTATGATGCTGAGGCTCTGTTGGAGGAGATGAGGAGGATGGTGCTCTTGGAACCACTGCTGATCAATATGCCCGGCAAAGGTTGGGAATGCATCGTCAATAGATATGGCTTCTTGTCTCTCAAGGTGTGTGGTTACTGTTATTATTCTTTTGATTTTGCTGTTTATTGTCTGTAATAGCTCTTTTTACTTAAAGTAACACATTTGTGCAGGGAGCTAGCTGATTCTAGGATGGAGTACGAATGCCAAATTCTGGTCATTCGTGGGCAGTTGACAAGGTTGAACAGGAACATAGTACATTTTGTCAACAGATCGGCCCATTCAGTCAGCCACTGATGTAACAATCCTACACCTCCAGCAGCTGCTGAGGAAGCCAGGCAACCAGTCCTTGCAGATGTGGAGATGGAGGAAGCAACTATGACAATGGTTGTTGAGTCTCATCTTGTGGCTAAGCTCTCAACCTGTCCCCGCAGCTTGCATGAGCTTTGGAGAGAGTATGAATTTGGAACCGGCAGTTTTAAAGCAACAAATGATTTTACAGAGAAAGAGAGGGGTGCAGATAAGAGTAAATATTACAGGAGGAATGTATTTTGGCAGACGGTATCTGAGTTTATTTTGGCTGGATTCTCATCTGATGAGACCTGTGACCTTATTTATAGATGCTATGGTCATGTCAGCTGCTCTGTTACTAAGATAATTAACAACATGATCAGGGACAAGAAGACAGGGGGTCATCCTGGTCTTGCAATCCATCACAGGTGAATTTTGATATGGTTCCTGAAATTGTGCTTTTGCCAGTATCTGACCTAAGCCGTTGGCCGGTAGAAAAAGGATAGTTGTAAGTAAGAAGTAGAAGAGACTTCTTGAAATTGGAAGTTAAANATAATCCGTCCATTGTAGCAAAAAGGAAGTGATCGCATCTGAGGAAAAAAAATACTTTGAGAACCCTTAATATTGTATTGTACCATACCATATGATACAAAATCGCGGCAACCCTGCCACAATCCGTAAGGAAACAAGACTCAGAGGGTAAGTCACTAATACCCTATGGATTATTACAGATACAAGGTTACAAAATGACCGCCTAATAGATACATATCTTATTGCCCTGTACATCCACAGACATTCCATCATCGTCAATCTCCCATTATCCATCAAAACACATGCACGTGAATCCTCATGATCCCGTCACCAAAAGAACGAGAACGATCGCCTTCCTATCATGCATGTCCATCTCGTGTATCCAATCGTTTGTATCTGTCGAACCGCCCCTCATCACATCCTTGATGCCACGGACACGAGCAGGACGAATCCACATGGCAGCCTACAGAAATCATGACAGTTATCATTCAGCTGCGTCTTCCTTCCCGTCGCATGCGAATTAACAATCACCGCATCTAGCGGCCCTGACGAAAGACTCCATCGTCTCTTACCAACGGAGGGCGCCTCACGCTCCTAGACTTAGGACCTGGCATTCGTAACTTGTTGACCGTGGCAGCCTAAAAGCTGCCCCAAGACGAAAATTATTTGGACTTTGTCGATCAATTGGTTAGTGACGAGATTTCGGGGGTTTCTCGAGGCGAAATTCGACGGGATAAAAAATATCCGAGCTGTGCAGAACAGGCTCAGATTGAGTAAAATGAGTGGTGCAAACAAACTTTGCGGGAGGGGAGGCACGTCGTCATATGGGAGAATTGTGAGTCACAGTCATGATTCTTTAATCTTTGTAGGTATTCGTGGATGGGCTCTTTTCTTTTCCTGTGTGTGATTGATCTTTTTGCACAAACGTCAACTCACGCAACTTTATCGCTCGTAATGCTATGGCAAAAGATGTATTTCGAAGAGGCGGCGAGGAAGTTCTTGAAATAAGAAAGGTTGGTGTTGAGCCCACCGTCATTCCTGCACAGCATCAGAAAATTAATTGCATTGATTAGCAATTCTTCACTGCTAGAACCGAGAAATACTACGCACCCCTCCTCGCTTCGATTCCCGTACCCCATCGCTCCATCTCCAACCAAGTTGTCGTGTGCACTGCGTCGTACGGACGCAAAACACCGCAACGAAGAAACCGTGGTGTTTTTAAAGACAGTTGGTAGATGAGGATTTTGTGAAAAATTTGTCACGTTGACGAATTATCCTATGCACAATCCCGAGGGGATTGAATGAAGGGCTGGACGACCAGATCAAAGGACTGCTGTTGCTAGTTTGGCTGAAAAGTACAATGTTATACCTCCTAGCACAATTGTGGTGGGAGACGTGGTGAATATTTTTTTCACGTAAGGGGATTTCGTTGGTGAGATCAAGAATCCTTATCTGGACGTAATGGAGGCTGAACAACGAGTTGGAAATGTTGACAGTGTTATAAGTTTGGGTGGTGATTCTGCTCGTGGTGAAGGAGGCGAGATGTTGAAAGTAGTATAGTAGTTTGAGGCAGTTGTTGCGGTCCTATGCAAACATTTAACTTAATTTCCATAATTGTGTTCATGAGAGCAGCGGGAGAGGAAAATTCAAATGTTTCATTTATAAACACTGTCATCTTCCAATAGCACAATTCCAACACATATGACGGAGGCACAATAATATTAAGTAAAAGGCTTCGCCTCTTGCATAAAAGACGAGAACCCCCGACCACGACACATACCCATGCGACCACTACTCTACCTTCTGTCTTTTAGCACCTTCCAATCTCAAAACTAAAGCACGTTTAGATCCATCAATGTCCAGCCCTCGCTTACCCAGTTCCTCTCGCAACTCTGTGACAGTCATGGACTCGACATTCTCATTTGCCATTAGTTTCCATAGTTCTGCCATCAACTCTCCCGATTCTCGCAATTGACGTGAATGTTCTGAACGAAGTATATCCGCAGCATGCAAAAGAAAGTAGGATATGGCATATTCCTTTAGCAGTGGACAAGACATGGCATCTGCAAAAACGATATACCCAGCGGCATTTTTGTTGTCGATGACACACTCTTGGACCAGCACATTCTCAACTGCCAATTTCATACCCACCAGTCCGTATCTGTTTGCAGCGTCGATGAGCTCTTGCCCAAGTTTAATCATAACTGTGGTGGGTGGCACAATCTCGGCATAGACATACTCCAAAACATGATGAAATACGTCAGGGTGTGTATCATTGATAGCCACGGCAGAATTATGTTCGCGTTGATTAAGAAAGGAAGAAAGAATGGGTGCATTGGCATGGAGAATATGTGAGTGTGCCCTGAATATCTTGCCCCGCACATCAAAAGATACATCTGCTTTGTCTTCATCCATGAGAAGTTTCATCATGTTCTCCGAGAGAATACTTTGTGGTTGATAGAGTTTGTAACTGGGAACCTTGTATTGAATGGTCAAGTAAATGGCGAGCGCACCATCGTGTAGGATGTTGTTGGTCTCATCGAGAATTCTTGAGCGTTTGATAAACTTACTATAATGAAGATTGAAGTCACAATTCGTTTCTTCAAATTCCTTTTGAACTACGGCAATTCCATTCGCATCTCTAACAGACACGCCGATCTTGAAATCATCAATGTCATCATCACCAAATGATTCGATGCTTAGCTTTATAGCAACAAACCCTTCTTCTTTCGTATCACTGATTCCCTCAGGATATAACTGTACTTGCCAGCTGTTGCCCCGACAATCCCATTGTGTGTCATACAAGCGAGGGTTATAATCATCCGATGATAGATCTACAAAGTTTTCAAATTTGAAGAGAAGGAGTGATGGCTGGAATGACATTTTGCTCAAGTCAGACAATGGGTGCAATGTAGATCTGAGTTGTTTCTCTGTTATGTGATGATTTGCTCAAAAGACAAGATTAACAAAATAATGCTTGTCATGACTTCTCTGATTTGAATTTTGTGGAGAAATTATCTTTCATCTTTCGTTACCATATACCATACCATAGAAGGTAAGGGAAATGTGCTATTCCATGTCTTGTACCATACGAGGTCACATAGCATTACTTACATACATCTTGAAATTGTTTCCCATCATGACTCCAGTATGGTATGGCGCATGTCACATGACACTATATATTGTACAATACCACACTCTCTTCTTACGACGCCACCTCATCTTGAACTCTTCATGACATGCTCCCATATCCGACTGACTGCCTGCCACCCACCCCGGCAACAGCCCCCCTCGCAAAAAGTGCGAACACGAAGGCTGCTCCAACGTCGCCGTACAGGGGGGAAAGTGCAAAACCCACGGCGCCTCCACCAAGAAATGCGCCACGCCAGGATGCGGCAAGATTGCCGCTCTCAACGGCATGTGCAGAAGGCATAGCATCGATGCCAGGACCGAAGAAGGCGTCCTCGCGGTCCCGCCTGGCGTTCCCCCGGCCGCTCCAAGTTTTCCCGCAAGAAATATGAGCGATTACTTGCAGATGGCCGCCGCGCAAAGCTCTCTCGCATCAGGAATGTTTTCCCAGGGCTGGTTCTTGAATCCCATGAACAGCATGAGCTCTATGAGTGCCATGAATTCCGCGGCGTTCGCCGACCCTACAATGCTGGCTCCGCAGCAGGCTCTCGGGGGGTATGGCGGACAGTTCTCTAGCCTGTACGGGGGCGCCGGATTCGGCATGGGTGGCATGGGCTACGGCATGGGCGGCATGAACAGTGGCATGGGCAGCATGAACGGTGGCAACACCATGTTCTACGGTGCAGCAGGGCCATCCTACATGCCAGCAGGAGCAGGAGGTGATGCGGGTGTTGCTGGGCACTTGGCTCCCGCGATGGATATGAGGAGGGAGCCAAACGCGGAAGCAGAATCTTCCAACGAGTGGTAATGACAAATTTATGAGTTTGAAGGCATAATTTGAGAGAGTTCGCTGGGAAATCAAGAAGAGGAGCTGATGGCTGACATTTGACTGTGTTCGTTACAAATAGGTTTCATTTTAGGGTCAACTTAGGTAATGTTATCGTTTTATTGCTTTGTGTACAGTAGGCTCTCCGAGCGAGATTTGGTTATATACACTAGAAAAGCATCAAAGAAGCTATGAGCTCGTAAACCTTAATTCTTTGACATGACCTATTTGAAACAGAAATAGTTTTCGATGCTTTGTTGTCTGACTTTGTCTCATCAAACATGGTTAACAAATAATTTCTGAAGCAAATCCATGTAATTGGAAAAGAGACTTCGAAGAACCTACTCATGTTCGTTAACAGACGTTAGTATCTTAATAAACTTCGTGATTTTCGTGATCTTCGTCATTTGTAGCTTTTGAGTTGCCCGCTGCCGACCTAGGTAGTTAGCATCTGTTAGCATAAGTAAAGCAAACACGGCTCCAAACCTTCATTTGTTTCTTTTCAGCAAATTACCCAAGCATAGGCCCAACATACTCATCATCACTTTCTCCGTCACTCATACCCCCTGAATATTCCCATCCGTGCAGCCTGCGTTGAGAGACAGTTGCAAACCCCCCAGTGGACAATTCGCCTTCCGAATCAATTACATCTTGGATGCTGCCAACACCATTCCTGGCAACAACGAGTTTGCGGAAATCTACCCTCCAACCAGCATCTGACTCCTCATCGGATTCATTACATGCATGTGCACGTGCATCGGCATCGAGGTAGTCATCATAATCTGAACCTAAATCGGCAAAATGGAACCCGTTAGAGCTCTTCTCGCGTATCTCATCATCGTCATCCTCTTCCTCACAAGAACAAGACGGCTCGTCGGGGTAGTCAATCGATGCATCCTCTTCGGAGCTGTCCCGTCCATCATCAGCACGGAAATCGATCGACGAGGCGGCAGAACTTTGCTGCTCGGCCCGAGCTTCTAGAATGAGTTCTCCTTGCTCGTTCCAGTAACCGAACCCATTGCGTAGCTCCATCAACGCGCAAGAGTCATCTTCATCTTCAGACATGCCATGTCCGTCCATACGAATTAGGCCTGGTGGAGAATCCATAGCTTCGCTTTCGGATGTGGTGAAGCTTGAGGCATATGGGGAGTTGTTTTCGTTGCGATTCACAACTTTTACTTGAGTGGGTGCGGAACGAACATTTCCGGACGTTTCCGCGATGCCTTTGCATTCTTCTTCGAGACAGTATACTTCATAGTAGTATTCATCGCCGTCCTCGTGCTTCTTGGTACATTCTTCTGCCTTCAACAAGGCTGACAGCGAATCTTGGTGGCAGTGCAATTTCGCCAAGGCTGATGGCGTATAGCCCAAAGCATCAGCAATGGTTGGATCTGCGCCCATTTCCAAAGCCGCATGAATGCCCAATGTATCTCCCCAAATAGCAGCGTAATGCAAAACCGTTCGGCCTTTCCCGTCACTCCCGTCTAGACCGCAGAACTTGTGGTTGATCATCCTACTACCATTAGCTGTACCACTGACAAAGCCCAATCTCGAGTCCATCTTCAAGAACGAAAGGAAGGGATGCACCGATCCACCTCCCTGATTATGGAGTGTGGTCAACGAATAGTCTATGAGACGTACTATGTCTCTTCCTAGATGGTCTGATTTCTCGACAACCGACTGGGCCGTGACAATCCCGGCGTTACTTGAAGTCGCACTCAGAAATTCCGACTCCAAGACCGTGCAACTCCTTTCCACAAGCAAACCCAACTTTCTTCGCTTTGCACTCTTCTCTCCGCATTCATGAATATTGTCCCTTGGATCATTGCCTCCCGAAGGACGAGGACGCATCCGTTGCAAACGCGGACCCACCCCCTCGTTGTCGTCCTCGTCGTCGTCGGAATCTTGCAATTTGACGTCGACAACACGAAGCCATTTGCTCCGTTCTTCTCCTTTGGAATTCCATAAGACGTCGTCGTCGCGATTGACAGCTTGATCTGCGTTCGTCTCTGGAAGGAGTACTTTTCGTAAATCCGTCATTTTGCGAAATATGACGCTCCGTTTGGGTTTGAAGGGCGTCTTGGATCGAGGCGGGGCGGGGTCTTCTTCGCGTGCCGAGTCTTGAACGGAGACGGCGCGTCCTTCGGGAGGGGTGCGATTCTCATCGTCTGCGATCTCTTTTCGACGTCGAGAGGGAGTATGGAGCGATGTCGAGGGTTCCATGCCTCCCGCACGAGGGGTCATGTCGTCGCCGTGCAGGCTCACTGCCGAAGAGAGGCGGTGGACGAGATCGAGCTGCTCTTTCTCCTCGCAGGATTTATGACGTTTGGAATTTGGCAATGGGAGAGCCAGTCGAATGATCTCGGGGGCTTCGGCGCTGTCGACCTTGCGTTTTTTGACGGGTTCGCCGCTGTCACGAGCGGGTATCCGCCCGTCTGATGGATCGTTGGCATCGGAAGCGGCAGCATCAGCAGCCAAGGACGACACGTTTCCATCGTGGAGCGAAGAACTAGGACGGCGTCGTCGCCGTTTCACTCGCAGGAGAACACGTGTTTTGGTCGAGGCCGCTGCACGCACATGTCCCTCGGACGTGGGATTCTGTGTCACACAGGGCCCAGTCGCAGCCGCCGATGACGACGACGCATCGTTATTATGAATCATACAGAGAGACGATGTAGTGGTGGACGCCATGGTTGACGCTGCTTGTTGTTGCACGTGGGAGGAACGCAGACGGGTCTGGAGCTATGGCAAAGGTGACGGCGACACTGGTCGCAACTGGGGACGCTGTCTGTCACTGGCGCTC
>JALLPC010003020.1:0-11730 GCA_036940045.1 Stephanocyclus meneghinianus | reverse complement strand
TCATGCTTTGACCGTGAATCGAACACGGGACCTTCAGATCTTCAGTCTGACGCTCTCCCAACTGAGCTATCAAAGCACATAATGTGCTATTCCCGTGATTCCCCGTTCCTCTGATGGTCACGCCGACAACGTATGTTTTATAATTTGTGTTTTTAGTGTTGTAAGGCAGATCCATCTTACGACCAAATAATACAACAACCATACTTCACATGCCATACACCTGCAAAATATAATTACTCTTACCTATTTGAAGTATTGTAAGTGATGTGAAACGGTGAGGCCTAATAGATTGCTAGTCAAAGTTACCATCAGAAAATTTCCTGACAAAATCACATTCAACTCAAAACCTGACCTATGTAACTCTCATGCTTGTTCCTTTCTTGCCCCCCAAGAAAACCAGGAGAAACACTAATTTCCTTCAATGTCTCCAATGACAATGATAGTACATGTCAAGAATCAAAAGAGACAACATATTAAAGCAAAACAATTCAACTGCATGCATGCTCAAGTACAACTGATTCTTTTCTCCACCAAACAGAAACATGCAATGCAGTTCATACAATTCCAAAGAATAGAAACCAAGAAAAAACTGACTGTGAATACACAGTAGAAATTGGACTCACCTGACTTGTTAACCACCATACAACAATTACAATAAATCTCAATAGGCTATTTCTTTCCATCTTGAGGACAGTAGCAATCATCTAATCACCACTCCTCCAGTAATTCTCTACTCAGATTGAAGGCAATTAAGTTGAACATAGAGGTAAAGAGACTAATAGGAAAATTTCAAAATATACAATTAAGCCAAAAACATACATGCATCATGTGGTTGTTTTTGACTCATGCTCATTGCTCTCTGTCACCCAACAAGCAATTCAATAGCATGGTTGCTTAAGTAAAATCAGGCTTGCACTCCAAAATATACTAGGCATCTGTTAAGATTAGAAACCCAAATGTCATATTCGTCATGAGGACAAACTACAAATGTACTCACCTGATTTGTAGGCAGCACACAGCAATTACCAAAAGACCCAGACAGCCACTCCTTTTTGTGTTGAGGACAGATGCAATGATTCTAGTCACCTATCCTGAAAATAATTTCTTGCAATGAAGCTGAAAAAGTTAAAGAGTATAAGAGACATTTTTGCCAAGTATTGCTAAACCAAAATCAAAAAACCAAATACCTTTGTTGTGTGGTTGATTTTGACCCTTGCTCCTTGCTCTCTGTTACTGATCATTATTGCATGAGTTGGTGGAGTGGATTCAAAATGCATCTGGCAGAAGAGTTGAGTTGTATCAAGAATTAAATATTGATGCTAAATTTGGGCAGACAACTTCCCTCTCGCATATTCCTTTATGATCTCCCACCCCAAACTTTTGCAAAGTTGTGAATTCCCATTCTTGGTTACTGGTCCAATTACCAATACAGTACTTCCATGACATTTTACAGATTTTTCTTATTCTCTTCTATCTAGATGATGTGACAGTGTCACTAGTTGTACAATCAGAATTACTCAAGAATTCTGGCTGGCATCATGAGAGCATAGCAGTCAATGCCACACCCAGCCTATTGCAAACCTGATGAATGTACAAACATTTACTTTTATCAAAAATCATCGAGTACTCACTGCAGAGTGATGATAATGCTTTGTGAAACAGGTGGTAAATTGCATTTTTGCATCATGTCATGCTGAGCCTCACTGTTACTGCAGAACATGATGCTGTGGATGCTAGTCCAGTGGCAGAGAGATGGTTCTGGGTGGGTGAGTTGCAGATGGCAATAGAAGTGACCATGGAGCTGGTGACGTCTGGCCATGGTCACCCCTATTTTCTGCTTTGGTTGAAAAAAAGAGATCTGGCGATGCATCAACAGATTTGGTCCTTGTACCTCAATGACAATGATGTTTCATTGACACTTAAGTAATATCACAGGCATCAAAATACCAAGGATCATGAAAGAGGATATTCAATAGATGGATTGAAATTTGCTTGAGAAAAGTATGAAACTTTTCACAAGAGTGTTATCAAGATATTTTAGATATTTTAAAATCTAGTTGTACACAAATCTGAGGGCATTTATCCTTCTCCTTCTCTCTTTATCCTGCATCCACATCCTTCTCCAATGTGATCACTTTTCATTAGTTATAGAAATGGGTAACAACAAAATGCCAGTATGCCATTACCTTGTAAAGATATTGGTTGGGACATTCAAAGCTTCTAAAAGTCCAAACCAAATGATTGCCCATAATTTTAGTCATCTTTTCAATTTGTTCATTCAACAGTAAACTCACAAAAATCATCCATTTCATGATTAATATATCAGTGTAATTGTATAATTTGACACCACATTACTGGAAAGGAAGGAACACCTGAATTGAAAAGCAGATGCTTTTGCAAAGTAATTATTAGACTGTGCTGCAACATCAACATCAAAATGACATGCTGCACAAGTCAGCATCCTCTAAGCAATTAAAAAAGGAGAACCAATATTCTAATAATTCTGTGTGTAATGATAACTATGAATTTGATGTTTTATCTTCTTCTGTAATATGTCTTCTTGAAAAATTGCATTTTTGTTCTACAGTTACTGTATGATCAATTACTATTTGTTCAAATGCAATCAGAAAGTAGGTGTGCTGAGGAGTCGAACATGCAGCTGTATCCCCGGGGTGCCTTTATTTAGCTGTATGCATACTTGTCCATCGGTCTCTTCTTCCCAAATGGCTCACCAAGTCAAAAATGCTTTCCCTGATTGTCTAGAGAGTTCAAAACTAACATCTAAACATGCTACTTCAGCTATGTCCAACTTTACAGGAGGATTGGAGGCCTACAGCTGGCTGAGAATGACAAGACTTGTGTTGGGCCCATTTGCCTAGTGTGTTTATAATCCATATGTATCTCTTTCTGCAGGCCCAAAAAATGGACAATCAACAATTCCTTAAGAAGATTCCACAAAGCATGGTTGGATGTCTCATAAAATTAATCAATTCCAGTATGTCCCTATGGCAACAAAAGTAAAGAACAGCCCCCCAAAATGGGCATGCCACAGAACATAAGTCATGACAGCCCAAAAGAGAGGCCACATCTTGTTTTATCACTGTGAGGTAATTAGTACTCCCTTAGTATAATTTAGCTGATATAGGCAGTGCAACCATTCTTCTCTGTTTGAATACATTTACACCACTACAACCCCAGACAAATTGAAAAATACACTGTCTTCAAATGTGGAAACTACAACACCCCAATTACATGACATCTCCATGTCAAGAGTAACCCAGGAATACTATTTTATACTGATTGGCCAATTCTTACATTTTTAGTCAAACTTTTGTTCTCCCTACACTATTCACAACCATGTCTTACTCATATCTTACATGTCTTTTGCAATGGGCTACATGTGCTTGGTGGGCGTTTGGGCACTAGAGGCACACTAGGGGAGTAAAAGATACCTCACAGAGATTTGTCCACATGATGTGACAAGTGAACTTTTGTCTCCTTATCTAATACAGCCTTGTAGTAGGAGATGCAATGCTAAATTTTGATACTAGACACTGCTCTTTATGTCCTAAAGGTGTGAATTCAGTTTGACTCTTACATTTTTGCTTGATGATATATTGCACCCCCTGAGCTCTGGGGGTGCGGGCAATCAGCAAAATTGTGATTGGGCAATTAAAGGAAAGCCATAGGTAATATTAATGGCAGACCCCAATTGCTTGTGTTAAAGTGATTTTTTGCAATGTAGTGGCATTGGGGCAAGACTAAAAAATGCCACTACATTGCACTTTTTTCAATCTTCCAAGTGGTCACAGTGATATCCATGTATCACGCATTTACAAATAAGGTCATTGCCATGGCAACAACACCATTTTCAGCAGAAATTGGTGTATAACTTCAAAATATTTGGACTACACAAAAACACAAATCATCACAGCATTCCCCATGATCAGGTGCACTGGTCAACACCCTCAGTGGTGGAAGAATCCCCCCACTGAGAAATCCTCCGCCATCAACCCAGAGACTAGCGGGTCAACCAACATCAAATTCTGGTTATTGCACCAGAAAACCATCATTGTTTCTTGCTCTTGCACTTTGCAATGAGCCTGCCCTTCCTCATGATTGATAGGCAGCAGGAATTTAAGACTGATAATACCCATTTTTACCATTCTTCTAGTCGTCTTATCTCAGGAAAACCATTTCACAGTATCAGGAAGGAATAGTTTCCCACATCATCCCACTCCCCTCCATTATTATCATTGATGCTGAGGAAACATCATAGCAGCCCCCAAAGACTTCTGGGTTTAGGGGAAAGAGGCCCAAACCCAAATTCTCCTATAATTTTCAAAAAGCCAAGAACACTAAGACCCAGATGCTAAGCAATGCAAAACAATGAGCGACAATTGCCCTGGTTGAAGAAACTCCTCTTCCAAAAAATGCAAAAATCAAGCAAGGAAAGTCAGAAAAGCTTATCTCCTAGATGCACTGAGAAACACTACAGATGAAATCATGCAGAAGTCTGAAGTGGCTTCAAAATGGAATACAACCAACAACAATCTTAAGAGAAAGGTTGCTTATCTTTGTTATTTGTCAATGATGCCAAGAAGCAGGTTTGATCTGCAAGAGAACTAATCAAGAAGGTAAATCAAAACAATAACATTCTCCAAGAGCAGGTTAAGACTAACCTGGATGATTTCAGGGGACAAATCTCTGAAACGGTCACTACATCAACTCACACACAACAAAAACTTTATCAAATTATGCTAACATTCCCTACTGTTCCCATTCCAGAGAAAAGAGCAAGTTGTCAGTGCTTAAAATAAACAAATATTCATTAAAAAGCATAACAAAGAGATAGCTGTCCAGTTAAAGCACACAGTTAGTGTAATTGAGGTATGTGAAGCATGATATTACTATTGTCAACAAGTTCAACCGTCATTAAGAATAATGACTCATATTATTTGCTAAGTCATTAAATAAATTTGTAAATACCAACCAGCAGTTTATTGAAAAACTAATTGCAGAAAGTGGACAGCTTAGGCTAGACCATAGCCAAGAGTTAGCCATGTTAAAATTCAAGCACATGGAAGTGTTGAGAAATTTGAGACAGGAGAATGATGCTGTGATAACATCCAAGAATGAAAACATCAAGAAGGTGAAAACACTGGTTGGTGATTTACATACCCTGTTTGATGAGACAGTGAAGAAGGTAGATGGAATTGCATAAACATCAAAGTTGACAACCAAGAAAGCTGACAAGCTGCACAAGTCAGCTGATATTTGCCTTGCTAAGTTGAAAGAGACAACAAAGAAGTATGATTCCATCAGGGATTGTGTGCAGGCCATGAAACAAGAGAGGACATTATTTGTCAACAATCTTGACACAGCATGCCAAAAGATAAATTGCCTTGAACATGAATTGTCAATTATGGATAATACCATCAGTGAAATGGAAGTAGACATGGACAGTATCATTGAGCAAATACATATAAGTATCCTTTAATACTTTTAAGTTTTTCATCAGCTTTCTATTTGTTTAAGTCATTTCACCACAAGAAGCAAAACCCACAAAAAATTACGAAATCTAGTAGACCATGCACATGGGATGCCACTGTTACCCAATTAGTTATTGAGATAGAACCCTGCCCTCTTGTGTTGCTCCTAATGTATTGTCTGTTGCTGAGTTGCTCTTTTGTAATGTGAATATTGTAGAGGAGCTTCAAAACCTGAGATTCATTTGCAATTGTTGCAGTACTTTACTGGATGAGATGAAAATTCTTGCCACTTATCAGATTGCTAAAGCAGAGATATATATGAGCAGTTGTTCTCCAATGGAACAAGTTGGTGACAGACTGACATCAAAAATGTGGCTGTTGGTTTCCTACACAACAGTGGTTTCCAAACAATCATCTTGTCAATGACTATGATTGTGGAGAATAAAACATTGAATCTCTGAGCAAATCAATAATCCAAGCATTCAAAGTGAGAGGTGATAGGGAAGTTGTTGGGATTGTGATGGGACATTAAGGTTGACATGTATCCAACTTGTGTCAATCTGATGGACTCTGTACCAAGAGCAAGTGATCTGACTCTATCCAAGCTAGCAAAGTGTGGTATGGTAATGACAGACACATGCTCTACTGCACACAAGTTTTGTCAGTTACTTATCAAAGAAATAACAAATCATGCTAAACAGAAGGGTTGGTCCATTGATGAGATCAAAATCTTTGAAGGTAATTGTTTGCAACATCTTTGAAATGTTTGGTTTGGTGCAGTAATTAAGCAACTTTGCAAGGTGCTACAAGATTTATTGGAGTAAGATTTGAAAAGATGCCATCTGTATTGTGTATCTCAAGTGAAATTGATGACCTTCTTAGATGAATTGAAAAAGTGTTTGGCCTTACTGCCAATTCTGCTAAAGGACATGGGTCCATAATTGAGAAGATGAGGACCTACCACACAATGGTATACCTATTTCTGATTTCCAAGATTCCTTATTTAGGACTTGTTTGGGTCGATGCACACCATCCATGGTCATCACAAGGCATTGTATTCAATTCACATTGTTTATTGCATCATCTCATTGAAAAAGTTCTACCAATGGCCAATTGCTGTGAATTACCACCACCTGAGCCAACAATAAATTTCACATCATCACCAGAAATGCTAACACTAGGAACTGAATCAGAGCTGGAATTTGTCCACAACTTTGAAAATAAAAATAATGTAGAAGAATTAAAGGAGAATGTGACTGCTAAATGAGATAGCATGGAGGCTGATGGTTTTTTATATTGCTGGGCTTCAAGGCAATGGAATCTAATGCCAGAAATTAAAACAATGGTTGGGTTCATGAATGAAATGTTGTTCCAATATGACAATGAAGATGGGACTAACTACATAAGCTGGTACAATGGTGAAATTGTTTCAATGGTAAATGCAAAGTTGAATGATGTCCTAATAAAATGAAGTCAAGATTGTTTGGGACATCTGATGCATTGTCAACAAAGGAGAAGATTTTGGCATACACGTGGAACCCAAACAAAGATTCAAAGGGGGAGTGGAGGGAGTATTTTGTCCTGAATGTTGTTAAATTGTAATCTTTCTTGAGTAATAAATTTAACTTTAGCCATTAACCCAACTCTGACACTAATACATCATAATATTAATGCTAATGCTGACCCTAAGGTGGAAAATGGTTAGTCACTAGTTCAGTCACTAGTTCAGTCACTAGTTCAGTCACTAGTAAATTGGCCAATTTAATGGCATTGTCACACAAAAAGTATGGTTGTGGTCAGAATTTGACTACAGAAATTGAGACACATCTTAATGAACATCCCCACCATATCCCCAATTTCCATAGGAATCGGAGGTAAAAATTTTTGGGACTGTACCAGTGCACCACCTACTTGTAGAGAAGAACAAATGGAATTGGATTACTGCAGATTGATGTTGAGAATCATCTGCATCACACAATAGGGAGAATCAACCACAAAAAATGTTGACAAGAATAGTTGGGGAGGTCTTCTGTATTTTACAGTCTCATTTGAGTTGACTGGATCAAGTGTAGTGTCTAGCTTTGCTTTTACACATTCTGATCCAAGTTTGATCCTGGTTGTGCCATGCACTGTTATGTGTTTTGCAAAGTAACATTTTGGGGGAAATGGTCATTAATGACAGCATGGCACGTGGTGAAATTTTTAAATGACAAGAACTCTGCTCATTCCCTGTGGAGTAAAATTCACCTAAAAGTAGATACTCAAAAAATCATTTTGTGCAGAAAACCCCACATGTACATCAATGATACTAAACAAATTAATTGAGGAAAATTCTCCACATATTGTGTGATGTAGAGAATTCTGCACAGTTTTTTTGTGCTCTATTGGACAACAAGATGAAAGTACACACATCACATTCTGTGGACAGATCTCTATGAGGTATCTTTAAACCTTGTGTTGTCTCTTGTGCCTGGAAGCCTAGTGAGTGTAGCATCCTGTGTTTTAGTCTGGAAGCATACTTAGTCAATCTTTAGCCCCTCTTTCTTCTATTATGTTCCCTCTTTTCTTGTTCCATATGCAGTTTGTAACAGATAACATCAATTTCACCAGTGTAAGGCATACATCCACCTACCTACAAACACATCAGTGATAAGGCCTCAATCACACTTTCTCTTACCTAGTATACTTACCTGTGTAGACTTTTGTGATTCATGTCTCAACCAATATTTGTCCAATTCAAAAAATAACTTCAGCTGTCCCCTTGTTGATAGCTTAGAAAAGGAAATGATAGAGTCAGAATTTTAAAAAAGTCAATGCTCTTATAAATATAAATTTCAGTAAAGTAACATCCTAACTATAATTTTTCTTGCTTTATGAATTTGTGGGTCACTTATGTTTTAGTATGTAGATAAGTAGCATTTTTGGATGGAAGTACAAAATGACCCTGTAGTAGTGGATTTTCCAGATTGAATTTTGGTCATTTGGTTAACTTAACTGTTGTGACCTCTATCATGTGTTGTGCAGCATGACATATTACTTATTGATTTGGCAATATTTCCACAGACAGTCATTATGTAATGCTTGTTCCTCTGGGTGAAAACAATTGCAGTACAATTCATTATCACTTTTCTCTTATTTTTGAATGTGTTTAGAAATAATTCTCACCCATTCAGTAAGATGATGCTTGACTTGTTGGAGCGATTTACTCTGCATGTACAGGAGAATCTTTGTTTTAAATGTGGGGGGCCTTGAGCAGTCAAATGAAGTGTACATTGTTGTGTGCTACTTAGCTGAATATCAGGGCATAGGTAATCAAAATATGGCTAATTCAGATCCATCACAGAGAAATATTGCAATTTAATGGGTAATATAGATGAGATGACTTGTTCATGGAAAGCCAAACACATTAATGAAATCACCAAGAGCATGTCCATCACCAGGGATCAATCCAAGCATCCTATAGATCTCATTGAAAAGGAATAATTTTAACATATAGTTTTGTTTTCAATCATGATAGGAGATTGAAATTTACACAAACACAAGATAAACTCTTATGCATTGGCTACTCATAATAAGGTGACACATCATATTCTACATTGTTGTTGAAATGAAAAAGAGTTCATGTGTGATGTCACATGTTTCTTGCTTAATCTATCCAAAAAATGAGACAAACAAGAGAGGTAAGCCAAAAGGTCAATGATTCTCCTAAATATCCCATGATTATTTTTTGCCTTTTTGTAACACCTTCCAATCAGTTTGATTTATGATATACCTTGAGTCCCATGGAGTCTTCTTGACAAGATTGATAGTGAAAAGCATTGCAATGGCCCAACAGCAGATAATCATGAGCTGTGAATATGCAGTGCCTCTCCTATATGACAGTCATTATTGATCATTTGAATACTGACTTTAAAAACATATTATGCAAAGGGGAACATTGAATTTAATCAAGAGGTGGGTCATTATGCAATGCAAGTCATTCAACAAGTTTATCATAGTGGATTCCTTAGTTCAATGGTATGCATTTTGGTCATGTTGCCTGACTCTTCCCAAATGACATGTTGGCTGCCAATATGCAAGCTTGTCAGGGAAATGCCAGGAATGTTGGGCAACACATTGTCAAATTCTTCTGGCCAGACCATGCCAAACATCATAGCATGTTGAGTCGGAAAGATGTCAGCCACTATGTTGGCTGATTCTGCCAAAATGGCATTATTTGATGCAAGATAGTTGCAAACAGATTATCATATACATAAATATACATATACATACCCTCTTCTTCTTCAAAAATGACAGGTACATTCATCAGAGTAATGGCCTAATGAGTCATGGATGTGGCTGGGTCGTTGTTCAAGAACATGTAAACAAACACGTAACCCAGCCACAAATCCAGTCAGAATGTCGGCAACATCATGACATTGGCTGGAAATAAGCTGACATTGTTGATGTTGTGGCAACATGTGCCAACATGCCGCTGTCATTTACAACTAAGGTGGATGCCATGGTTTGTTAGTTGATCAGTTTATATCTGTATGAGAGACTGACGTTGATCTTAGTGATTGCTGATATGACACACTTAGGCTGAAATAGAAACTACCTAAAAATGCATGATAAACCTGTATGAAGGGTAAATTCTATACTGCATGGCATGAAATGAAAAATGAAATATCTAAACCCAGATTGCCACAACAGGTAGTGACAGAAGGTCATGGTTTCATATGCACAATTGCAAATTGATCCCACTGGCATCATAATTTGCTGAAGTCACTGTATGAATGAAATGATCCATACCCAGGAGTTACTAGGGCTGGAGATGTTCTAAAGATATTCTCATCATGTTTACTGGATAACCACCATCACCAACAGACTCCAAGCCACAAGGAACTCAGACAAAATGTAACCAAATGAACTAGGGACCATTCTAATCAAGCAAGTTTGGGAAGCCTTTGAGAAGATATGGGAATGTCAACTGCATTCTCCACAGCCCTTCACCGTTACTCCTGTTTGAATGATTGATATTGCATACCTTGACAAACTTTTTAACTAAGTGTGCATCATCTATGCAGCATCTAAATTTTACTAGGTAGATCGGGGTATACCTGGAAACAATGTCTCAATGATTCTTCTGATTTTTCTTTCATAACTACATTTTGAGGTACACTTGCTGAATGCATGACTCACACTTAATTCTTCATGGGGTAGTATTTTGGGACACAAATAGGGATTATTAATATTGTTTTTGTATTCTTAATTGGTGGGGTGGTACTTTGAGGTAAAAAAGAGAAAAGAGGTATGAATGGATAACCAACTCAAAATATACCAACCCGCATTTTCACAACAGGTAGTGACAGAAGCTCATGGTTTCATATGCACGATTGCAAATTGATCTCACTGGCATCATACTTTGCTGAAAGTCACACTGTGAATGAAATGATCCATACCTAGGAGTTACTGAGGCTGAAGATTATCCAAGGATATTCTCATCATGTTGACTGGATAAACACCATGACCAATAGATCCCAAGCCATAAGGAACTCAGCCAAAATCCAAGTTACCAAATGAACTAGGGACTATTCTAATCAAGGAAGTCTGGTAAGCCTTTGAGAAGATATGGGAATGTTACAAATGCATTCTCCACAGCCCTTCACTGGTGCTCCTATTTGAATGAATTGATATTGCAACCTTGATAAATTATTGAAATCAGGGTCCATCAATCCAAGGGGTTCAAAAGATTGGATCATTTTATGACTGACTACCACCATTATTTTACTGATTTTGTTCAATGGAGCAGAGTTCAATGCCGATAACTTTTGCAGTGTGTTGAATGCCTAAAATTCATCTCAGCAAACAAACAGTTTGGTGTTGATGACAGCCAATCATTGACTCATATTCCCTTCATTAAAATTGCCACTTCCTTTTAGTTCTTACACCCATTCTTCACTTAAGTTTGCTGATGTCTTTTATCTGTGTAAACCTCACTTGGTCAGAATCAATTTTGTGGAACGTGGATGGTATGCATAGTGGCATGGAAGGATATGAAGAGAAACACCAGAGGGAACCGGGGAATAAAATGTGAGAATTTATCGTAAGAAGTTTGTAAAAATGTAAACGTGAGACCGGAGTTTTGGCCTTAAAAACTAAGGCCTGGACTGGAATCCAGTTAGCGGGTGGGATCGGCAAAAGTCATGCTTTGACCGTGAATCGAACACGGGACCTTCAGATCTTCAGTCTGACGCTC
>JALLPC010003017.1:0-12790 GCA_036940045.1 Stephanocyclus meneghinianus | reverse complement strand
AACCACAACAAACTCAACATCTCTGCCTTCTCTTTGCAAGTGGTGAGTGGCAAACAATAGCGGCAGCCGATTGTTTGTTAAATTATATTAGTAATTTGAATCGAAGTAATGTAGTTTCAATGTGTTGGGCATCCCCAGGCTTTTGAAGTTGCCTCGTGATAAAATAGTAATATGGGTGTTTGACAGTTGTCTAATCTTTATTTTATGAGCTGATAGTATTGCTTATTTTGCTCAAAATTATAAATTGGAGTTCTAGTTGTGCACAACATGACAAACAAGAATGACAATCTGACATGGGATTTCGATTGAAGCAAATGGTAATTCAGACTATAACAATCAGTAATCAGATGGCAAAGAAGAACATGGGGGAGCCTCCATTTCAATAAAAACAATATTCATGGGCTCTTGTGAGTGATTGTCCACAGAATTTTACACTCCCTCACCATGGCTATGCAAGAGGCTATTCATGTAAAAGAACTTAAGTACCACAGAAAAATGTTTATGTTTGTAAAAGGTGTTTTGTGCAAGTGGTTTTGTAAATGCATTGGCAATATGATCATCTGTGCTTATGGAAAGGATTTTGATGAGTCCTAGTCGTATGTGTTCTGAAAGTGATGGTAGCAAATATTTATGTGTTTAGTTCATAGACATAACTTAAGGAGGCGAGTTAGTTCAAGAGTATTTAAGTTGTCTTCAAAAACTTTGCAGTAGACCGTTGAGTGTGTGCAGAGGACTTGAAAGTTCTTTCCTTTCATTTCATCAAGAAGTTTCATAACAGGAATGACATCTCTGAGGGCCATTGACATGGCAATGTACTCAGCCTTGGTGGTAGAAAGTGCCACCTGGGATTGCAATGTGGAGGCCCAAATAATAGGACACNTCGGTGGTAGAAAGTGCCACCTGGGATTGCAATGTGGAGGCCCAAATAATAGGACACTTGGTATAGAAAATAATCCACCCACTTCTTGACTTAGCAGTACTTGGATCAATTCGGGCATGGTCTCTGTTCCAATTTCCTAAGAAATCTGCATCACAATAGCATTCAAAACCTTTAGAAGGATCTGGGTGAAATTTGAGACCTAAGTGCCTTGTCTGCTTCAAGCATCGCACCAAGTAAATGATTGCCTCTCCATGTCCTTTCTTAGGACCTGATGAATACTTGACAATCTGGTGGGTAGCAAACAGGATGTCTCCATGAGTAGTTTGACCTAGATAGTTAAGTTTACCAGTGACAGAAAGATAATTGAAGTTAAAATTGCAGTCAGAGAACTTTGGTGAGTCCTTGAATGCATGAAGTTGCACAGATGCTTTGGCTGGAACAGGCTTAGTGTAGGCATCAAATATGTTGACATCATTTATGATAGAGTCAACAAGAGCCCACTGAGTCAATTCGAAGTATCCATTGCTGTGTTTGGTGACTGTGACTCCAACATAGTCAGCTGGGTGACCTTGGTCTTCATCTAGGCCTATCTTCTTCATTTCTTTGATGACATAAGTCAATTTGCAGTCATCTGTACACAGGAAGATACCATCATCAACATCATCAACATATACAATAAATATAGCACCATCATGATAAAATACACATCCATCAATCAAAGACTGCTGGAAACCAAAACCAAGAAACTTTTCTACTAAGAATGAGTTCCATACACATCCTGCTTGCTTTTTGACCATAAAGGTTGGATAATAGCATGAGGACATGATCCTTTGAGTTTTGATGGCATGTCTCAATGCTCTTTGGAAGTTCCATGTACATGTCTGTCTCAATGGGAGCCTGTGGGTTGGCATAGATGAAGTCAATCTGATACAGGGATAATTCAAATAGAATAGAGATGGTAATAATGATTCTGATAGAAAACCAGGTTACAACAGGGACATAGATGTCAAAGTAATTCATCCCATGGACTTCCTTTCCACCATGTAAATTGAGTCTTGACTTGTACTTTGTGATCTTGTTGGTGATGAGATTGCATTTGTACCTCATTGACTATACTGATGGAATGACATCAACATTCTGGGGTACTTCAGATTGCTTGACTACTTTCAATCACTTGTTCTCAATGTGGCCATTGACCTCCTTAGCTAAGGCCTTGACAAAATCTCCAGCATCAGGTTGTTGAAGGGCCTGATGAAAGAACATGATATCTCCAAACATTCATGCATGGAATGCTATAGGATGAAGCATTCTTTCTTGAAGCTCCATATGGGAATCATGTGAGTGGATAAACTCTTCCTCAGCATCTTGTGGTGTGTTTGACAGTGCTCTGTTGCCCATGTAGTGCATCCTGCAGTTGCCATAGAAATCATGCTGAGCTACTGAATCCAGCATGGCTCGACTCATCCTTCTGATGTACCCTCTACTGCTGATGCCTGCACTCGGAAGAGCATTTGTCATGTCATTGCAAAGTCCATCATGAGCTCCTTCTGAAGCAAGCATGTGGTCTGACAAATCATTGCTCAAGCCAATACGTCAACCTCTGAATGATCATTCTGAGAGATGTCAACTGTGCTGGATTCATAAGTAACAAGATTGGTCGCAACAGGAGCCACAAGGTTATTGATTCTGGATAATCTGTCTTGAACAGTAGAAGTACCATCATACTTGACAAATCCAGCCAGCTACTTCCAATTGGCATTCATCATAGTGTCTTGATGAGAGGGACTTACGGTTTCAAAGAAGTCATCATAGCGGCAATGGAATTGAGGTGAGACCAAGCCTGTATTCAAGTTGAGTACCAAGTTGACAGTTCATGCATGAGATGGTCTTGGACCTAAGTTAAGGCCAAGATGTGATCTTGGAGACCATTTGGGTAGGATATTGTCTGCTGCAAGGTTGTTTTGCAAAGCAAACACTGGACATCCTAATACAAGATTGTCTTTCATGCAAAATCCCACATTTACTCCAGAAAATTGCTCAATTCTTGATTTTCCATTGAGCAAAACTGGTGCTGTATTATATATGTATCCAGCCACTGACTGCATATGGCCACAAGCATAGATGCACTGCACTCAGCCATCTTGCTTTTGCATGAAATAGCATCGTTCTTGTGGTGTCAGTGATGTATCTTATTGCTCTTTCAGCAATGCCATTTTAAAAGTGAGCATTGACACTACAGTATTAAATTGTCTGATGTTGTCGGGAACAATGTTGCTTAAATGCATTATCAGCAAAGCGCCAATGTCTGCATAATATTGCTTAATTTGGATGCAGTGATCTGCCGCAAATTGCTCAAATGCTTTCATAGCCTCAATGTTTTCTTGTGATGTAAGTGATGACATAAGGTGGATGTAATGGAGCCTAGAGACATGATCATTAAAGATGGTTGCTGCAGTGTATCTCATGGTTGTTAGCTTCCCTTTTAATTGTGCATAAAAGCCATCTTGAGTAGACTGCATAAGATCAGCAGAGAAACATTCACCTGGATGAGTTGCCTTGTGGGCCTTGCTGTTTGGCTTTAACCTTGTTTGCCATGGCACCTTTGTCATCTTGCCCACATTTAGGCTCCTTGACATTGGCCAAGGAAACCACATTTGACATTTATTGACTGGGTTGTTGCTGCATCCCCCCCACTTGTTGTTGCTTGTTGGATGGATAAGCCACTTGTCATCATCAGCTACATCAATATTACTGATAGTACTGATTTGAACAGTCTCATCATCTGAGCCAACATCCTCCTGGTCTGTTTTATGCTTGTTGCTGAGGATGATACCTTCATCAGCTAGGAAAGATTCGGGATGGTGATGTTTCATTCCTCTTTTGAGTGCATGACCATAAGTCAAATGGGTGTGTAGACTATGATCAGAGGCATCACATGCCATGAAGATGGCTTCAAAAGCATGATAGCTGAATGGGTCAGGAGCACTGAGAAATATAGGTGTGTTTTTCTTGGGATCCATGGGAACAAACTTCCTGGAGCGATCCTTCCATACTAACCAACACCCAGTTGAAATGCTTTTGATGTAGGTTCCCTCATCATCATCAAGTTGTGCCCAATGCTGAGGACACAGAAGAGTTTGGGGGAGATTTGGAATGTAGAAGCTTTCAGATAGTTTGATGGTGTAGATGTGGCCTGTGTCATCTTAAACATTGAAACAGAAGGTACCTCCTGTGTTGGCAATGATATCACTTGCAATGCCAGTGACAGTGGCTCCCTTGACTGGTTTTAAGTCTTGAAAACATTCTTTGCGGGGTGACATGATCACAGAACATAGTGTGTTGACACCAATTTTGAAAGAATCAGAGTCAAAACATGAGCAAACAGGGTTGGGCAAGGATGACTCCCATGTGGAAAAGAATGCACAATGCCTGGCATGTTGTTGAATGCAATGAAAGCTGGTGACCTGAAGTAGGAGAAATTGTTTATGAGTGATGAAGTGATGAGCTTGCTTGAATGAGCTGGGGACTGAGTGCTCCATGCAAGAAAAGTTCCTGTACATGGCCAGTGCATTTATGAACACAAACTTCCAGAATTTTCATTTCCATGTTAAATGGAGCAAGGGTGGAGGCTTCCTGAATGTCCTTGTTTTCTTTCTTTTCATTCTTGACTTGAACCAATGATATCAAAATTGGGCATTAGGATGATGAGGTCTTTGCCAGCAATGATCCTTTTGGAGGCTCTTGTTATGTTTGGTGGCATGTCGAAGAAAGTGTCAAGTGTGACTACATGCCCATGCCAGATAGATAACAGTAATTCATGTGTCAACAAAGATGAAGATGCTTTGAAGGTCTGGTAGACAGGAGAAAAGCAAGAGCATAGGAAGTATGTTTGGTGCCTTGGCCATGGCTAGAAGCATGTCGGTCTGCACCATCATTCACCCTTGATTGACATTTCTGCCAAATGGGCAAGGAGAGACGTGGGTTAGCCTGATTGGCTCTCATCATCTGTGATGGATTGGTGTGCAATAGTTTGCTTGAGCATGTCCTTTCCTTTTCTGCAATCATTAGATGTATGAAGGCATCAAGCTAGGTCATGGGTACACCAGTTTCATGTTTTGTTGTCCTGCTTCAAGGTCTTGGGTTCCCATGACTTGGGAGCTACCTTCTTCCATGCCTCATCTTGCCTTTGACATCTCCTATCTGAATTATTCTTGGTGTTTTGGGTTTTCTAAGGACTAGAGGTAGTCTTTTTGACATTGGTTCCTGGTGCAGGATACTTGAGCTTAGAATTGAGCTGCTTGGACAACTTCAAATTGCTGCCTTTGACTTAATTGAGTTCAGCTTGCAATACTATCACATGTTGTTCTTATTTGGAAGGTGATCCAAAAGGTCTGTCCTTATTTGGCAGGAGAATATTCTACTTGGTTTTTTCCTTGAGCATAATAGTTTTGTAGTCAGCATTGGCCATATCTTTGATGTTGACGTAGTAGTCATCCTTCTTCTGGCTCATGTAATTCCTGAATTCTGCATCTGGAACATGTTGATATGCAGCAGAAAGGATGTCTTCTTTGTCATCAGCTCCTTCACCATGTGATAGAAGTTGATTGAGGTTTTGCATGAAGTATGCATTGACCTTGTCGATATCACCCTTGACTTGAACACAATACTCAGGCAAGACCTTCAAATTATCTCTGAGTGCCTTGTTTGTTGCCCTCGTAACTAGGGTAGTCAATCTCATGATTTCCTTGTACAGGAGAGCAGCAACTGGAATGGTGGTTGGATTGATAGAATTTTCATTGTTGATCATCCAACAATGTTTAGCCACTAAGATTTGATCCTTGAGCATCAGTTAGGGATGCCAAGATGCATTTAGTGATCATTTCATTGTTTTGTGCTGCTCTTTGCGCTGTCTTGGCTCCTCCATACTTCCAATAGACTTCAGACTGAGTCTTGATTGCATCATAAGGAATTTGGCCATACTCAGAGATGAGATCACAATTCCTTCCATTAACGTGGTATATGGTGATTCATTGAGAAGGGTTGGTCCATCCCATAACTTCACTCCTTGATGCAACATTTCCTGAAATCTTACTATCTGTGTGATCTTGAGGTCAAACTTCTCGGATTCATCATCCATCAGCTTTCCTCTACCGGTGTCATAAAGGGCTTGCCCTGTACAGGTGGAAAAATCAATCAATTGCTCAGGATTGGTAGTTCCTGAAGAAAGTGCAAATGTCACAGGTTGAGGTGCGGTGGCTGCATCAGGAGGGCCAGCACCTGCTCCAGCAAGCAATGGTTGAATAGCTTGCAGTAGTTGGGTAATTTGGTTGTTTAGATTTGCAATGCTCTGTTGCATGTCCTGCTGTGACATGAGGTTTTGTTGGCTTCTTGTGGGCATAATGATTGAAAAAAATATGGATTGAAAATAAGAATAAATTTATTTCATATGAGGGGTAAGTACTTAGTCTTGCTTGACAAGTAGTAGGTATCTTCTCTCAACAATTCATATAGTCTTGTGCTACTTTAGGGTGATCAGTCCCAAATATGTTGATGCTTGATGCACTGTGAAAATTTTAATTGATTCATGCAGAGGAAGTGTGTTATATTGTAGGTAATTTGGAGTGTATGTGTGTAACTTACATGTGTTGGGCATCCCCAGGCTTTTGAGTTGCCACTTGATAAAATAATGATATAGATGTTGACAGACTACTGAATTTTATTTTATGAGCTATTTAATTTGATTGTTTTGCTCAATCATGACAAATAGGTGTTCTAGTTGTGTGCAACATGACAGAAATGAATGACAGTTTGACATGATATTTGGATTGATCCAAGTGATAATTTGGAACACAACAATCAGCTGTCATATGGTAAAGAGAACATGGGGGGATCCCCGTTTTAATAAAAACAGTATTCATGGATTCTCATGAGCAATTGTCCACAGAAGCTTACATGCAGCTAAAACTGAAACAGCTGTTGTTCTATAACAATGGCCCTCATTCAACCCCGTGGAACTAGAACACTCATTTACCTGAAATACTTGTCTGCCCATCTAAAAGACAATCAATAGGACACACTGTACTTCCTACCTTTTATTGAGTGCAGTTTATAATAATAATTCACTGTTCATATCTTCTAGGGTAAATGAGTGCCAGATGACACATGGTACCTTTCAGTACCCAACTTCTAGAGAGGGAAAATGAATGCAATTTACTATAAAAGGCTGCGTACTGATAATTTGTGAACCCTGTTTCAGGATGACTTCCCAATGGGGTAACTGATGATTGTGAACATATGAAAAAAATACCACAACATGAACTACCATTACTTACCTTCTGTAAGTGGAAAGAATTGAAATAATTACAAGTAAAACCTATGATGTTGAAAGGAGTAATTAAAATGAAAATAACTAGAGAGATGAAAATTTTTGCTACAATGTTTTTATTGATGGCACAAGACAGCTGAAAAAAGTTAGCAAAAAATGATTTCACTCAATGCTCACATATTCTTAATAGATGAGGTTCTTTTTTGTGTTTACTTTGATTGTTATGGCAAATATAAGAACAACTAAACAAGTAACCTGACAGTCAACTAGACAAAAGTGTCACATTACACCACACTTTTAGAGAACAAAAACTGGATGTGGAAAAAAGAGAACCACACCAAAATCCATATAAAACTAGAAAAGAAATTCTCCCCTCAAGCGCAAAAATCATAGTGAAATGGTTTGTTGTGAAATGTGTCCCCCTTCAGGCAACTGTGAAATGACAAAAGACAAAACTTAAAGCAAAAACAAATGTTTTGGAAATGTCAAAAAAGGTACAAGGAAAAGACCAGTCAAAAAATCATCAATCTCACCCTTTTTTTCACAGTCTCTGTTGGCATTAAGGTGGACAAAGAGTTGAGAGGTGATTGCCTCTTTTCTTTTGTCTGAGGGAGAAGATATCCCTGCTGGTGGACTTGGTTAGTCTGGCAACACAGAATTAGTAAGGGGCAAGTTGAAAATGGTGTAAATGCATCATAATAGATAATCTCACCACTTTTTTCACAGTTTCTGTTGGTGCTTATGTGGTCAGAGAGGTGGGAGGCATCAGCTGGTTATTATCTTGCCTGAGGGTTGAGATATCCCTGTTGGCAGATTTGGCAAATACCAGCAACATGAAAATTTGTAAGAGGCCCGATGAAAAATGGCTTAACTTATCATCTGGTCTTGGTACGGTTTCCCAAAGACCTTCTGTAAAGACCAAGAATCAGCTGTGAATGTAGTATAATTCAGTACTTTAGCTTTGTGGTATCAGGCTAGAGTGTTGTATAGTACTCTCTCATGGTTGATCTGCAGTGAACAGGGACTTAGCACTATGGCTAACCATGGTAACTGCGTTAGGCATGATGAAGCTGTGGTTAGCCTAAAGGGTAAGTACAACACACAGGAATGTGTAGAAACATGCAACACCGGGACTTTGAGGCAGTCCATGCATTTGGACTGTGAGACTTTGGGTCTCATTGGGATTCGCTATCCATGTGGTAATTTATGCTTGGCTGTAGGGGGGTGCATACAAAAAATGAGCAATTTTATATGAGGCATTGAATATGAAATAAGTGTTCTAGCATGGAGTTATAGGTCCAGTTAGAGTGTCTCTAAATTTTTTTGGAAAATAATTGGCTCCTTGTAGCACTTCCAATGAGCATTTTCTATCACTAGTGACTCAGTTATGTACATGGTATATATGCAAGCACTTATTTTTTCTCACACTTCCCCCATAGTATGCCTATTCCTTACATACCTGTGAATGAACTGTATGGTCAGGAAAAACCATTGGTGCTGCAGGTTTCCATTGCCAGTAGATGTCAGTACCAACCAAACCAATGCATCTAACCATTAGTAACAACCCTAGAATAGATGATTTATCACTCACAAGGCCCATGAGCTCTGTACATAATACCATTAAGTTTATTTCCTATGCAACTGTCAAGATATGTGTAAGTACATGTCACTGCATAGTGTTTTCATGCTTTCCTCATCAAGTGCCAATTGTAAAATCCATATACCTCATCATGTGTCAATGGCTGCACTTCTCTTTGACTGTTTGAGGTTGACACTGCACTTAACTGATTAATGGTATTATTTCTCTGCCTGATAACAAAAGGAAGTCATGCCAATGACACCAAGATACCAATGCTACCAATCAGAAAATAACAAACCAAAAGTCTCTATTCTAGACTTGAAGAGCAAAAACACACCTTTTTTGTTAGGGAACATGTCATGCAAATTTATGATGAGCAAATAAGATTTTTTCAACAAAATGATGTTAATGAATGTGATACTATGCCCTATTCACTAGATGATTGCTATGTTTATTTGTTATTTGTTAGTTATTTGCCACTGATGACAAAAATGTGAGTGAGATGTTGTTGCATTCATGTACATTGTTGCATTTTCAGTTGCCCACCATCCTGCGAATCTCTGGACATTGATCCATTCAAACTCTCTCTTGAATTTTCCAAACAAGCTTTTGTTGTCACTGTTCTGCGTTGTCACAGCCCTACTTGAATCCAAGCTCAGTCTGGCCGAAACTGTGCTCACTCCTCAATTGGCTCCTTTTTCTACATGAAATATTGCTTCTCAATGTTCCTCTTGTATTTCCAAAAGGTTGATTGTTGATTTGCAGGAACTTCTCTGCTAATATGGCACAACTAGCTTCTTCTGCAATGCCCTCTTCTCTGAATTCAATTGATCCATACTTACTTTGTTGGCAACTACTGCAGCTTCATTTAATTTGACTTGGAAAGCAGCAGAAGTAGCATAAGGGAATGTGGCCCTCTCTGCACCAGCTCTTGCAGTCTTTTGACTGCCACCCTTCTTCTTGCAAGACAATGACTTGTTTGTTGTTCTCCTCCTTTTTGTTGGTGCACTCTGCATATTAGTACATTGTAGGTGCAATGACTTGAGTGATGGCAGGCTGGTTCATTAAAGGTGATAGTGGGACAGCTCAAAATAGATGAAATTGATGATTCAGCCCATGCATGCATTGAAATAAATGAGTGATTGACAAGCATGAGGAACTCAGAGAAGCACTCCTTACCTTTGCATGCTTCAAGGTACATGTGATGATCTATGAGATGTTTTGGTGGGGTTTGGTGCAAAAATAGGATTTGATTGCGATTTGTCAAAATTGTGATCAATTCAAGAAGTGATACATACAGTGAAATAAATGCCTTTTTGACAAGCTTGTGAACTCGTCAAAGCTCTCCTTACCTTTGTGTACTTCAAGGGACATCTTGTGATGATGGAGGAGATGTTTTGGTGGAGCGCAATGCAAAATTTTGATTAGCAGAGCTGCAAATTTGCCAAAATCAACCAATTCACAAAGTTCATTTTGCCCAATTATGGTGTTTGTAGGAGGAATTTCCATGCCACGGTGTTGGGAGTAAGTACGTTTGTGATCCAAAACATCACAACTTACCTTTCTCAACCGTTAGCAACCTTGCAAAGTTTGCAGAGCCAGGGGCTGCTGCTGCATAGGTAACCTGGGGCTGGTGGTCTGGTAACCTGAGGGGGCTGCTAGTCCTATTCCGGCTGGTGTTCTGTAATGTTTCATCATCATAGCCATAATATTTAATTATTAAGTTTGCAAGAAAATAGCAAATGAACCTTTATCATTGGAAGTGATTGTCTTCTAACATAATTAAAATATTATAGCAGTTGATTGTAGCATGAGCGCAAATATCCAGATAGCAGCTGGAAGAGGCAGAGGTGGCTACTCTGGGAGGGGAGCAGGTGGCAGAGGCATTTCATCCAACCCAGCTAGTGTACAAAACGATCAGGCTCCACCAAGTTCAAGGGGAGGATCGAGTAACTCAAGGGCCATGTGATAGACTGTGGTCAGGGAAAGCATGCCAATCAATTCAACTGTACCATGAAGGAAATCATTGACTACATTGGTTCTAAGATCACTGATGGTGACACAGTAGCTGTTGTGCTCAGGACAGAGAAGTTGGTCATCATCCCTCATCCAACTGCACCCAATGATCCAAATGACTTGTAGAGAAAGCAATCTTTGACGCAGAGATCAAAGCATCTGTTTCTGATAAGAGGAAATATGAGGCCAATCTACGTCAGGCATTTGACATTGTGAGTGGGCAATGTACCCAGAATGTTGTCAACAACCTGAAAGCAATGCAAGAGGATAAAGAGATGGATGATTCATCTGATGTCCTGTTGTTGGCTAAGCTATTGAAGAAAATAGTATGTAAGTTTGAGAATCAGAAGAATGTTGCAGATGCACTGTTTGCAGCGGATCCTAACTTCCATAAGTACCGCCAAGGGATTGACGTTTCTAATGATGATTATTACCAAGAATTCCAGTCATATACTGATGTGATCAATCAGTCTGGAGGACTACTTGGTATGCATCCAGTCTTGATCAAGAAGTATGCAAGCAGTGTCCAACTTAGAGACCTCCCATCCTATCTCAAGCTTGAAGCACAGTCAAACGCAGGAAAGATTCTGGTGGATGACAATTTGACAACTCCCATGTTCGAATGGTTAGGCAAGGCTGGCAAGATTGCTTAAGAAGCAAATTCATCCACATCTTTTATCAAGAAGGCTACTTGGAAGTATGGGGATCTAGTTACCGGCCTTGAGAATTCATACACCCTAGGAGAAGATAAGTATCCCAGAACAATAGTAGCCTCCTACCATATGCTCACTCATTGGTAACCAAAGAGTCAACCACAGTGGTACCACAGACCACAAGGGGGAGATGGAGTCTCTTTGGCCACTAAGACTGGCAGACACGATAAAAGCACTGTCAAATGTTATGCATGTGGAGAGTTTGGGCACTTTGCCTATGAGTGCCCAACTAAAACAGGGAAGAGTGAACCTGTTAATGCTACAGTGGATGATGGGACTGGAGGAGCTCATCCGCATGGTGGGAGTGATAATAATCATTCTCTGAATAATGACAAGCTGGCTGTATACGGAATCAATCAAACTCAGACTACTGCTGCCAAAACCACTAGTACCATTTAGTCACAGCCTGGTGCACAATCCTCCAGTTCAGTGGCTTGCAAGTTTAATTTTCTTACCACTTCTGGTGCATTGGGGGGAGATGGCAACAAATTCGTTATGACACACAAAAATTCTACAGAGGTGGTGTCCAATTCTTAGGTTTTGCTGGATAGTCAGCCAACCTGTAATGTCTTCAAGAATGCCATACTCCACACCAACATTCTCTGTGCATCTCATTCCATTGTTATTCACTCTCAAGATGGGTCTTCTAAAGTCACTCATTGGGGAGATTTTGGTAATATCAGAGAGGTTTGGCTGGATGAAAATGGAATAGAACATATTCTTTCACTTGCTCTGATGAATAAGTCCGGTCAAATTATTTGTGACAGTGCAGAAGGGAATGCTTTTGTTGTGCATGTGCCAGAACAATCACTCCCTTGGAAGTTTATTGAGTCTACAGAAGGACTTTTCTACTGTGATTTGGATGGTGGTACAGAAACATTACTACCCAACCACTTGAACAGTATTCATGTATAACAACTGTGAAGGAGAATATGCAAGGTTACATTCGTCATCAGATCAAAGGGGCAAAGAAAGCTTGTAATCGATTAGAAATGGTTGGGTTCCCATCCCATCATGATTACAAAGTGATGGTACATCTACCCATGATAAAGAACTGTCCATTAACCACTGACAACATTAAAATCCCACTTTACATTATTCCCATATATGATCTCATCAGCTTGATGTGAATGCATGACCTGCCAGGCTTGCAAAGTACAACAAAGTCAAATATCTTGATACACCCAACAGTATTCATGCAAACTCTGAGTCTGAAAACATGTATTCTGCAAGCAGAATAACCACGTGGCGCCTTGGTCCTGCGCTTCATGCGTCTG
>JALLPC010002984.1:0-11520 GCA_036940045.1 Stephanocyclus meneghinianus | reverse complement strand
ATCAAACATGGCAAAATTTTCTGTTGGCACATGACCCACAGCTCCACCCTTGGCTTTGGGTTTGCACTTACCTTTGAATTTACTCCCAAAGTCCTGTGTCTCCACATTGCTCTACAATGCCCCACAACTCTTTCTGTCTTCATCATCTAATCCATCATCATCCTTGGCCGACTCAAGACCAAATATGCCAGGGTTCATCTTGTGCTGAATGCATCTCTTGTTCATGAGGCAATCATGCATGTGGTCTACAATCTTGCCAGTTCTGCCCATTGTTATTTGAAATTATTACCTAGTTTTCTTACCCATTTATTGAAAAGATCCTCCTTTGAACAGAGCTTCTCATCACTGCACTCCTCCTTATACGTAAGTACAAATAAATACCATGCTCCTGGACATTGTTTTCACAATTAACAAGACCAGGTTTATATGTATGCAGCAGCTTGAACGAGTAGGAGGATTACCCCCATCACCAACGGCCATATGGTGTTGAGATGAAGGGAAAATATGTGCAAATATTTTGGGTATTTGGAAGAAATTTGAGTAGAAGCAAATTTAGAAGAAAGTAGCCTTTTTGGACATGTCATCATCTACAACATTTGTGCACTTTTTTGTGCACAAGTGGTTGTACTAATTCCTATGTAGGTAAAGCTTACAATTTAGCTAGAAATGTGTACGTGCAAATCTGGTACAGAGAAAGAAAATTCTCAATATATGTGCCAAGGTATCAATTACCTTTCTAGTGTAGAACATACTCTTTATAAATACAAGTAAAAAAATTCTGTTTAAAGGTCTAGCAAAAAACAATTATAACTAGGGAGATGAAAAATTTTCACTAAGACAATTGTATCTAGAGGACAAGCTATTAACTAATATTAATTAATTAATTAGTTTATTGCTTGATTAATCAAGAAACTGATGAGAGCAGCAGCAGTAACAGGCAGTAAAAACAATGACAGCGATGGCATCTGCCTTGACAGTGGCGGCAGCAATGATGACGTCAGCAACGGCGACTGGCAACAGCGCAGGAGACAGCAATGGATGACAGTGACAGCAACTGGCCACAGCAATGGGCAACAGGAACAGGCGACAGCAAAGGTGACAGGCAATGGCAGCAACGACCGACAGGCAATGGCAGCACCGGTGGCAGCAATGGCGGCAAGAGCAGCAACGGCAGCAACAGTGATGGCAGTAATGGAAGCAACTCCTTTCAGCACAGGCAGCAATTCAGCAAAGGTGCCAATGCAGCAAAGGCAACTATGCAGCAAAGGCGCTGTCACAGCAAAGGCGCCATTGCAGCGAAGGAATTGGCAGCAGCAGAGGCAGTGGCAGCAACGGCAGCAATGTCGACAGAAACAATGGTGATGGCAGCAGCAGTGACTGGTGACAGTGGTAGGAGTGAGTGACAGACGACAGCGACATCAACTGGCAACAGTGACAGCCAACAGCGATGGTAAACAGCAATGGACGACAGCAAAGGGTGATAGTTGATTGCAGCAACAGCGGCAGCGATGGCGGCAAAGGCAGTGACGACAGCGAGGGCAGAGACGGCATCGAGGGCAGCAACAGCGATGGCAGCAATGGAAGCAACAGGAGCAAAGGCGTTGATGCAGCAAAGGCATCGACATTGGAGAGGCATTGAAGGAGTGAGGGAGTTGACAGTGGCAACAGCGGCAGCGACAGCAATCACAGCAAAGAGCAATTTTAAGGAGGGCAGAGACCGCAGGGAGGGTAGAAATGTGTCTTGCCAAGAAAAAAAATAAAATAATGTGTCACCGTGGTACCATATTGTACGCTTTACCACAGTGTCCTCATGTGCATGGTACTGATTGGTATATAGGGTACTATAACCTTCATACATACCAGCACTATGCGAATAAAAACATCATTTATGTCTTCCCATTTTCTGTGAAGGCACTAACAATAAAATTTATTAGGCATGAAAAATGCAACCAACTCCCGTGCACTTTTTTGTGCACAAATTACTAATAATGTAACATAATTAAAAAATACTAGCTTCACGCAATACCATTGAAAGAGAATTATGTTACATAATCAGAAAATGTGCACAAAAATGTGCACAAGTGGGAAATTCGCGCGCAAAAAGGTGCATGGTATGTGCACAACTGTTGACGGTATTATTTATTGGGTCACTGTATACTCCTACGTGGGAATGTCTCCGTCCGGAAAAAAATCTCATCCTGTGTATTTTTGAAACTAATATGACAGTATTGGTTATTTTGTATTTTCCCTCAACCTCACTACTGTCCTCCTCCACCTCTCTTTTCTCCAAGACAGGCCTAAGTAAACATGGATATCAACATAAAACTCATGACTGACCATCCACCCACCGCCAATCACCCCGCCCCTCCCAATGACGATGAACGCAAGCCCGCGAAACGAGTTCGTCTCTTGGAACACCAAGAAGAAGAACGTGTCCTGCGAATAGCTCGTGAGGCACGCGACAATGATGCATTGTATCGCGCTCTGCTGGTGAGAATACATAAGGATGGATATGCCGCGGATAATTACGAGAATGGTAACAGGATTCGTGAGAGAGTTGAAAAGTATGATGGAGATAGTACAGGAGGTGAGAGCAGATCACGTGACTTCTTCAACTTTATTACACATGATGTTTTTTGCTTTGACTGAATCATTACATCAATGAGCTGTTGCATTATTGCATATCCCTTAATTACCATGCAGAAATAATGTTCAAGAGTAATCGCGCGTGATTCCTTCTATGTTTCGTCTGCATAGAATGCTGATCAAAATTTTTGTCCCGTGTCACATTCCTGATTATTCATTAAAGGTTCCATAGGTGTCGGCACTCGCTCAAAAATAGTAATCGGGGAGAATTTCACTTGGAGCCATTACCCAATACTTGAGAATGTGCTCAGGGACAATATGGAACAATATTACAATATGAGGTACGTCACGCCGCGCTATTTCGTTCCAAATGGATTCTCTCATTTTCTCTCCAACATTTATGGCTATCGTTTTGCATGTATCAGCTGGAGCTGCGCTCAATCCAAACAACAACAAGAATTCAATAATCGTCTCGTCCGAATAATATACCACACTGCTGCAACCAATGGATATGTTTTTGATCCTGATGTGTATTCTGGCGGTAACATTCCGCTCACTCAACGTGGGAAAAAGAAAAAAGAAATTGACTGTCCCATCCAAGACGAGAATGAAAGCTTCACCCCTCTCCCAGATGGTTTTCACTGGAAGAAACTGCGAGATAGGATCCGATGTTACTATAAGACTCATGTTCAAAATTCGAAAAAGAGATTGGCTACCATGCTTAAGAATCCAACCAAGCCTAGAAATAGGGTAGTTTTGCTGCGTGCCGTGGAGAGGATAGAAAATGAGTCGTCTTTGAGCACTTAGACCGTGGATTGAGTAATACGTTCTATACAGCAACTAGGAAATGTCTATAGCACTACGTGAAGGAAGGCTTCGATTTTAGCATCGGAATGTGTTGCAATGTCAATTCTTTCCTGTCTGCACCACCGTCATTAAAATGGAAGACTCCATTAATCAGCGAAGTACCGAGTCAACCTTCATCTCGACTGCACTTGCGTTTCACACAAAAACTTCATTGTTTAAGTTGTTTCATAATACCATGTTTTGTCACAGTTAAACCGAAATAGAGCTCACATGGCATCATCATTGAGGTGAGCAGTATTTAAACTCGTTTGCTTGTTTACCCAACGAAAATATACTTGGTGCAAGCTTATGTAAATCCTACGAGTTTTGAAGCACCATGGTGTCTGAAACTATTGGGATGAACAAAGAATTAACAGTTGCAGACAGATCCATCTTTGATCTTTTTTAATTGATCAGCTTTTCATTATAATTATTCATGTTTGCCTACCATGCAGCTTGTGTTCTCTGTCGCTGGACTCTTTTAGGGTCAACCACAGCCTCCCTCTTTGTGCCAGCAAGGAAGAAGAGTGAGGGCTCTGGGTAGAGCAATGAATAACATGTGTATTTGTGCAAGTAAACATTATGGTTCTTATTCAACTCATGATTTCTCCATGTAGAGACTGCTGAGGACAACAGCCACCTCCTCTTCTCTGCTAAACTTCTATTTGAAGATGCAAAATACCTGCAACCAGATCAGTTTGTGATTTTAATTTTGACATCAAGTATACTTTGGATGCTATTAGACTATTTGTAGCCACTGTTTCAATTTTAGTCATGTTTACAACAGTAGATGTGATTATTGCTTATTTCTTTCATTCAACTGACAATATATGGAATGTACAAGGAGTCTTAATTTGCCAAAATATTCGTCACTAGGTCAGAGAATTCCACAGTGCCTGCAATATCCAAAACAAGTTCCACAATCATTTCTCAGCAAACCATCCCCTGCTACAAGACCAAATATGTATTAATTAGAAAAATTGCACAAATGCTGTCCGCATCATCAATAATTACAGAGACAATATCATTAAAGAGGGAGGATTTCATAACTAAAATTGATAAGACTTCAGAAAAGGTAAGCATGCGTGATGAATATTTGCAAGATCAACACGATTGTCAATTTTTCACATCTCCTGCATTAGATCTTTGTGAATCTGACCCACCCATGTCATCAATAGTTATTAGCACACAAACAAACAGCATCAAAAATGGAGGATTTCATAATTTTTCATGCATAAGACTGCAAATAAGGTGAGCATGCTCATTGATAATTTGTGAGATCAAGGTGATTGTGATTTGTTTCATATTTCTTGCATTAGCTCTTTGCAAATCAACACCATCCATGTCATTGATAGCCAAAATTGCTGAGACAGAAACCATTAGATATGGGGGTATTTGATTGATAAGACTGCAAAGGTGAGCATACTCATTGAGAATTTGTGAGGTCAACACAATTGTCAATGTTTTATATTGTCTACATTTGTGCTTTGAAAAACTGCACCATTCATGTCATCAATGGCCCTAATTGCAGCGACAAACACAATCAAAGAACATCTACTGCATTAGCTCTTTGTGCATCGGTGCCAACCATTCATTAAAAGCTATAACTACAGAGAAAGAGACCATTGAAAAGATGAGGAAATTACCATTCTTCTGCATTAGAATGCAAAGCCAGTGCACTTGCTCATAGATTTTTCATTGATACATATGTATCAGAAAAAACTACAAAGACACACTCCATGCAAGGCTCATTGTTGATTACTGCTAGATAATTGTTGGATTCTGTGAGATAGTGCATAGGGTACAGATAAAATACACATCACTACATGCTAGTGAGAGTTATGTCAATTTAGGTGACCCTTAGATGACAATAAACAGTGTTGGAGATAGCGGTATCTTTGTTGGATTCTGTGCAAAAGTGAGGATGGGATACAATAATTATCATTGCTGTTTGTGTAAGTTTGATTGAATTATGCAAGCCCAGTGCAACTTTGGCTTTGTGGCTTGGTTGGACACAGTGCCCCTATAGCACATGATCGCTGGCTCTGATCACTTGGTCATTGAGAGTTTGACATACAGAGGTATTGTTTTCTACAAACCTGCTACAATTCAGAAAGATGGTCATGAACAGAGGCAGAGAACATTTTGTCTTTGTTGTATTTTGTGAGATAGTGAGGGTGGGATACAATAAACATCGGTGCATGTTATTGCAAGTTTTGTGGAATTATGTGAACACCTTGCTACTTTTGCTTTGTGGCTTGGTTGGATGCAGTTCTTTCTATGGGATGTGATCTCTGGCCCTGATCTCTCAGTCACTGAGATCGAGGCTTACAGGGGGAATGTCTTCCTTGAAACTGTGGGTTAATGTGATGAGCAAGTGAGTGAGACAGTTTTGCTTTTTTGTTGGTGTCTGGGTCATGTAAGGGTGGGATACACTCTGCATTGTTGTGATGACAGAAGAGGTGGGGGAACTGTGCCATCAGTGCAGGATTGTGTTAGATTTTGTGGGATTACATGAACCCCATGCTACTTTGGCTCTGTGGCATGGTTTGACACAGTGCCTCCTATAGGACATGAACTCTTGCCCTGATCATTCAGGCATCAAGAGTAAGATTACAGTGGGGATTGACATCATTGAAGATGCACCTCATCCACAAGATGGTGAGCACTCACTTAGTCTTGGAGCAATTAGTGTTAGGGCAACAGGCGGGGGAATGTCATCAGTGCAGTGTTTGAGTTTGTGTTTGTATGATTATGTGAAACCCATTCAACTTGGGTTTTGTGGCTTGGTTTGATGCAGTGCTTCCTACAGGATATGAACTCTGGGCCTGATCACTCAGTCATTTAGAGTTAGACACACAGGGGCATTGTCATCCTTGAATCTATGTCTCATCAGCAAGATGGTGAACACTCATTCCATCTTGGAACAATGGGTGTAAGTGTAAGGGCAACAGGTTGGGAAACTTTGTCACCAGCACAGTGTTTGTGCTACTTTTTGTGGGATTATGTGAACCCCTTGCTTTGGCTTTGTGGCTTGGTTAGGCACAGCACTTTGTAGTGGATTTGAACTCTGGCCCTGATCACTCAGTCATTGAGATTAAAACTTACAAGGGGTATGTCTTCCTCAAAGCTGTGACAGCCATTATTGTGATGAGCAAGTAAGTGAGACAGCGATATTATTTTGTTTGTTAAAGTCTTAGTCATATCAGGATGGGATACCATCTACATTGGTGTGATGGAATGAGAGGCGGGTTAACTGTGTTATCAGTGCAGGGTTTGTGTAAGCTTTGGTGGGATTACATGAACCTCATGCTACTTTGGCTATGTTGCTTGGTTGGACACAGTGCTTCATATGGGGCATGAGCACTAGCCCTGTTCACTCAGCCATCAAGAGCAAGATGACAGAGGGGATTGACATCCTCAAAGCTGCACCTCATCTGCAAGATGGTGAGCACTCACTTCGTCTTGGAGCAATTGGTGTTAGGGCAACAGGTGGGGGAACTTTATCATCAGTGCAGTGTTTGGGTTTTATTTTTTGTAGGATTATCTGAACCCTAAGAGGGCTTCCTACAGGACATGAACTCTATGCCTGATCACTCAGTCACTGAGAGTTAGAAACACAGGAGGATTGTCATCCTTGAATCTATGCCTTATCAGCAAGATGGTGACCACTGACTGAGTCATGATGCAATCGGTGTTAGCTCAACAGGTAGGGGAACTTTGAGCCAAGGATGCTCACTGGGACTTTCAGCCAATGTTATGCCCATAAACAGGACATATGGACAACGACAAACCAAATTTTGGCCAGTGGGGGGAGGATCCCATCAAACATTGGCAAGACCCTTTGGCAAGATCAAGGAATCTTGCAAACCCTTTGATAAGATCAAATTCGTCATGCCAGGATATTATGTAAAGCCTTATCAGGTGCACCAAGATTCTGATTGGTATACCTGATTCCATCAGGGTACAATTAAATCTAAAGAATCTGATTATCATGTAAAAAACATGATAAAAGCATGAGGATCACCAAATGGCAGTCCTCATTCTGAAATCAGGAAAAATAGCTTATAAAATTAATTTCCAATCATCAGGAAACCCCTTTCTATTTCTATTGTCTACAACTGCTTTTTCCTAAGATTTGGCTTAGGTCACTATTGTATGATATCCAACTCCAAATTTTCCCTTCTTGCACCACTGCACATTGTTTATATCTTGTATGGATGCACAGATGCCATTTCTCAGTCAACTGCCAGACCTTTGCTTCAAAAAGTTTTCTTAACAGTGTATGGACATCACCATTTGTCATCACACCAGCATTTTTTATCAAGCCTCCAAAAAGCTCTTTCAGGAGACTATTTATAGGCACCAATCTAGGAGAAGCACTCCAACAAAAGTCTTCCAAAAAGTTGATTCCCATAGGACTCAAGATGGTGGAGTGTGAGCGTAGCATGGGCGGAAAGAATTCCCCTATATGCTACATTCCTGAGAAAGATCCTGTACAGGATGCCCTTGAGAAAAGCAAAAAGACCACTTACTTCAAGTTGGCTCTCCCCAACATTGGGGAAGAGCTCAAGGTGGCAATTTGGGCATCCGAGACTCCTGAACAGTTTTTACTGCACGTCTGTTCCACCATGCATGTATGCAAACAGATCAGTCTTGATACCAACAAAGCCGATGCCACGATGGCGCTAGAGGCAGCCTATTGCAAGCTAGAAGATGCAAAGGCAGGCTATGCCACACTGGCGAAAAACACAAAAAAGAAAGCAAAGAAACAGAAGGAAAAGGGTGAGAACCTGGATCCTGATGTCGATGCAGACTCATCTCCCTAGCCACTGCTAAGAAAGCATGCAAGGTAGCCGCCAAGAAAGTTGACAGGGCAAAGCTCGCTGTCACGATAGCAGGAGTGAAGCTGTTTGAACTATATGGAAATCTCCTCTTCGACGAGGACAGGCAGCCTTGGGAAATGGTGATGAAGTCCCAAGTGACTCAAGCACCTTGGAAGGATGTCTTTGGAATCCTGCTTACCAAGACTCCCACCAAAAACTGGACCTCCTTCTGCGAATGCATCAGGTTTCATCTCCAAACAGTGTTTCAATTTGACGCCAGAGAGGCCTTAAAATACTACATCACAAACACATTGAAAAAGCCTAATCGGGTTTCAATACATCAGTTCTTTGTCCAAGTGGAACAGCTCAACAGCTACCTCAAGATGCTACCTTGCTTGTCCTACAGCTACATCCCGAAGGCAAATCAAGTCACCAAAAGGGCTTTGCCCTTGGATGATGCCAACCTTGCGACTCACCTGTTACACATGGGTCCAATCAAGGGATAGACCCAGTATGCCTTGACTGAGAACACCACTCCGGTCAGTACACGGGCCCTACTACTGGTACTCAAGAACATCGAGACAACACAGAAGTAGACTACAAGGCCCAACTCTCAAATAAGCCAAAAGGGACTGAAGGGAAGTGCAAGATGGGGTCAATCAACTCCTGGATTCCAAAGAAGCCCAAGGCGGCAGGTGGGACCGACAAGCACTGTGCACTATGCAAGAAGCATGGAGGGCTGTTCAAAAGTCACAACATGCGTGACTGTTATTGTTTTAATAAAGACTGCACCCGAAACAAAAATCATGGGGGCGCAAGTATGCAATAGCCCAAGGAACAGAGGCACAAAGGCATGAATTTTGCACAAATAGTTCATGTAGAATTCAAGAAGGTCCTACACAAACAAGCGCACAAGGGTGAGAAATGCTGTGATCACGACTCGGACAGTGATGCGACTCTGACAACAGTTCCTGAAGGGGCCGGTGGATAGCACTGGGGAATTACACACATGTAAGAAATTTAAACAAAATAGGTCGTTACATAACTACACTTACCCCAGTCCAAGCAAAGCTATCCATAGTTCAAAAATCCATTTAAATGATGAAATTAACATCGATACCGTGAATAGAAACAAGTCAAAAAAATCTTGCTCCAAGATAAAAGACAACAAATTAATTAAATGTAATAATTAGAATACACCAGAATCAAAAAAATCAAAAAAATCTTATACAAAAAAGATTTGTTCCACAACAAAGGCCATCTCTGAGGGCCCCAAGGGTGACAGCAGCAATAAAATTATTGCATACCTCAAAAAGGCTGACAAAATACCTCAGACTATCTAGGTATCATGGCATTAATAGCCATAATGGAAACAGCAACCAAAAGTAAAACTTTCAGAAGGATCAAACAACCTCTGAAAAGTCGCCCAGTAACAAAGTAAATGTCCTGTTGGACTCAGGGTCAGATGGAGACCTTTACTTCCTACAAAAAGGAAAGGACAAACCTTTCCCTACCTGACTAGGCAGGTGTCAAAGTCTTGGCATACGTCAAATGGGAGTTTCCTAACCAGTGGAAGGGCTAACATTAGCATTGAATTCTTTGACTATTTGGCAAGCAAGGAGTATTTTATACAACCTGATGCCATGGAATACGAGAACCCAATGGACAAACCAGGGTTTGACCTCATTCTTGGTAGCAACACCATGAAAGAGTTAGAAATTGTCCTAGACTTTTGGACAAAAGAAATAACACTAGATGATAACTCACTGCCAATGAGAGACATCAACAAATTATAAACACGAGCTTAAATTGAGAAGTCTTGGATGATGAATAATAGCATCTATCAAGAAATGTCCAAAGAACCTCAGAGCACACTGGAGGCCACTAAGCACCTCATAGAAATTCTGAATGCCAAATATGAAAATTCTAAAAAACAAATGCACACATATAAGTGCCCTAGAGCAATCATTGAAGTTCCTACAAGACTTTGAGGAACTTTCTGATGGGACACTTAGTGACTTGGGCTGTGATCCAGCCTCCCTTCAATTGTGAGAAGGAGCACAGGCATACCATGGCCATGCATTCCCAATACCCAAAAAGCACTTGGATGTTACCAAGAAGGAAATCTAAAGATTATGCAAATTGGGAGTGTTTGACCTAAGCCAAATGTTGGTGTAGGTTCTATCTGGTGAAAAACCAACCCAGCAGCATTACTAGATAATAACTAGTAAAAAATAACAATAAAGACTGGTGCTGTGGGGGTGTGTGGGTTGTTGCCAAATTGATTTTAATGAGGTTAACAGAATATGAAACTGAATTGGTGACAAAACACAGTTATCATGCATTTATCATGTAAATGTGTTTGATGAATAGTTTTGTAGTATGTTTTATACAGGTGTCTTGCAATATATGCTATTGAAATCCATAGAAGTCTACACAAATTGGTACATGATGGGATACCAAAAAAGACATCATCTTTTGAATTGTTTAGTCATCTGTTTTTTGGTCGTTCTCTCCATCCTTGATTGGTCTGTCTGACGTCTACCAGAGACATTCCAAGTGGAACTTGTTTGTGTGTTCTGCACATGCTTTCATGTTCCTTGTGCACGATGTTTTTGCAGGTCCAGGGTTTGATCCCCTGATCTTGTAGCAGGATCCTTTTTGTAGGTCCAGGGTTTGATCCCCTGACCTTGCAGGTTTTTGGTAGGTTCAGGGTTTGAACCCCTACACAATTTTTGTGGGTCCAGGGTTTGATTCCCGGGCTCGACTGCCTGTTATAGGCCCGTAGTATCCTTGGCCTATGTCACTTGCCCCCATAAATGGAGCATCACGTGGAACTGCAAACAAAAATCTCTTATTAGAGGCTAAAGGCTTGTCTGCATGACTGGTGGTCCTTGCTGTGTGGGGAAGTAGAAAGGTATCTACTTGTGTGACTAAAGTGTCAGTGTTTTGTGAAGAGTGGGGAAATAATTTCTTTACATTTAACCAAAGTATGGTGTAACTCTTCTAATGTTCAGACATTCTGATTTTGTTCCACATTGAACCCTGATTGTTCCATTTGTATGAACTGATGTGATGGTCCAAGGATCACTGTCATATCTGCTTTCTGTTTTGCAGAGAATACCATCTTTACGCACAAGTACTTTATTGCCAACTTTGTAATCCCAATCAACACGTGTCTTGTTTTCACGTCTTGTGTTGCGATCAGTTTGGCGTTGCCTATAATCCCCTATTTTGTTCCAGTCAGCTATGAAAGGTATGT